>VWZG01011231.1:1315808-1405284 GCA_013396735.1 Grallaria varia | reverse complement strand
TTTTTTTAAGAAAAGCAATTGGGTATCCTTAGACTTTGTGGGTTTTTTTGGTTTAATAGAGTTTTCCAGTGCATTTTTATGGCAATACAAATGTAGCTGTGCATCTGTATTCTGAGACTTGAGTGTATACAAAATAGACATGTTTCAGGCAAGAAGTGCTTTTAAAATGCTGAGTTGCTTTGACTGCAGGGACAAAGTAAGTGAATGTCCAATGGTGGAGGAACAATTTGTGCTAAGCAACTTTCTTTATCAGAGATGTGCTTGTTTTGCTGTCCATGGCCATAGCCATTTAAAAAATCTATTTAGAAAAGAATGGTACTTTCTTTTCTTTAGTGGTAAGTCTTAGGAAATAAAAAAAGCGGGCAAGTTTCAGGGTGCAGCCAGAGCACATGCTGTGGAGAGTGCCTGAGAATTCATGGTAGGATTTCTTCTAGCTCTTTTAACCATGTAAAGATCCTGAACCACAGGGAATAGACTTTCCAGTGCTAAGGTGGCATTTGAAATTCCCAAGAGCCAAGCCTATGGAGATGGCAGTATTCCACAGTTAAGAGAGAAAGATGTCTATTTTAATGTGGTGCCTGTGTTTTTGTTTTTTTTCCTTTCTTCCCTTCCACACACACTTTCTACCCTTTGCCCCTCCTCTTCCCCCTTTTTTAGTGCCAGCCATAGTGGCACCTTACTTCAGCCAAGAGGTGGGCAGGCAAACAGGCAGCTGTCTCCAGAGCTGATAGCAAACTTGTTCTGTAGAATATCCATCGGGATGCATATGAGTGGTATGATTGGCATGTTCCACCCTCAAGACTACCAAGCACATCATCTCTGCAGCAAGTTCAGCCTCCGAGCCTAGGGACGTATGTATCCGTTCCCAAGCTCAGGCCTCTCAGTTGGCAGCTTAGGAGATACCACTATACTACAGGGCTTTCCAGGTAGTATTCTTCTTCTTTCTTTTCCATCCACAAACCCCCATATTCTTATAAAATGTATTTGAAGAGACATTGCAACATACAGTACATGCAAGGCTTAATGTAGGCTTCCCCAACTTGCATTTCTGCTATAAGTCAATTAGCATTAAGATAAGGTTTGTTGTAAAATGTGTATTTTTTTTTTATTTGAATTTAGTCAGGAGTACAGACTATACTAAAGGAATTCCATCTCAAAAAACTGTCTAACTTTTTGTGTATGCATTGTTTGTGTGTGTGCTTTCTGTCAGGTTTACTTCATGTATTGCCTTTTTTAACATCCTTAATGAGTTGAATGACTATGCAGGACAGCGAGAAGTAGTTGCAGAAGAAATGGGACACAGAGTGTATGGAGAATTGATGAGGTATTCTCATGATCTGAAAACTGAGAGAAAAATGGTAATTTCTATACTTTTATTTGAAAATAGGCTATCAGAATGTATGCTTTTTAATGAATTGATTTATTTTTTTTTACCCAGTTTAATGAACATGACAATAAGTTTTGTAGTACATTTAGGAAGCACATTTAAAGTTACTGTGTGTTTATGTACTCATTTACAACAGTTATTAAACCCAAAAATTATTATCTTGGGAGACAGTCCTTACTAGTAACCTTTTTTGCCAGTGTAATTTTCATCTGTGGTACTGTTCTTTTGTGATAAGTAATGTCTTCCAGAGAGTACCAATAGCTTGTGGGAGATACTGAACATCATAGTCTGTCAGCTAAAGCAGGGACTAACTAATGGTAATAATACTAAAAAGATAGGCAAATTAAACTTATTTGTGGTGTTTTTAGCATCTTCAGGAAGGACGAAAAGCTCAGCAGTATCTGGACATGTGCTGGAAACAAATGGATAATGTGAGTTTGTGTTTGGGGTGTTTTGCTGTTGAACTTAACATACAACGTGCAAGCAGAGCTGTTGTCAACTGTCTTGTTTAGATTTTATTGTTTAGCTGTAGTACTCACTGTCCAAGTAACTCAGTAACATCCAAAATACAGTTCAATGTGTTCGTAGTTCCCCAGTTAAAAAATTCTCCTGTGAACAGCTTCTGTGTGTATGTTTGACCGAAGCCTTGGCTTTTATCCAGCATAACCAGCATAAAGGAATCTGTTTTTAACACGGGTACAGGCTTTTGATTGCTTCTGCTTGGGCTACTGATAATGACAATTTATTTATATGAAGATGAAATCTTAATGTATTTGACTTGAGTTTGAGGGCTTGTTACATGAGGTTTATTCAAGAATACTGCTAGTAGACGGTTGTACTTACAGGAGGTAGAACTACTTTTTAACAGAGAAATGCAGAAAGTGAATGTCCCTAGAACAGATTATAAGCCTCTTTTTCTTGAAAGAAATGCTTTTAAAGAGAAGAAAATATAAAATTCAACAAAGTCTGTTCAAGGTGCATTCTGATATTCTGCTAGTTTTGTGTCTTAAAAAATGTCTTATACCTTTGCTCCAGATTATTGTGAAGCAATACTGGAGAGGTAAATTTCTGTTTTTGGTGTTGTGGTCTCAGATGAGAAGAGTCTTTCTTCATTGTCATGTCAGTTTAATTCGTTGTCAGAGGATCAGAATAGAGGCAGATGAGGTAGTTTTAGATGCTGTCACCCTTCACCAAGATAATTCCCAGAGTTCAGCTCAAACAATCAGTTCTGTTGTGTGCACTGTGTTTGAGTGCAAAGTCAGTCTTTTACAAGCCTACAGCCCTGAAGGGACAAACTAACCTCAGTTGCCTGACTTTGCACTGAAGCAGGAGAGCAGTGCTCACACAGTCTCTGTTGCAGTTTGTCTCTAGAGATGCTAAATTCTTGAGCTGCAACTGTTTTTCCTACAGCAGTTATCTTGACAACAGCCTAATATATTGAACATTGGGTACATTGAATACTGTTGTCTGTGCTACCTACAGCTGCGCCAGTTGATCTGAATACTGATGGTGATTGTAATGTAGATACATCCTTTAGACTACCTTCAAAATTTTGCTCATACAGGTCCAGGCTTATGTTTTCTGTCCCATAACTTCTATATAGGTTATTGAAGTCAGGCTAGAAAGTGTACTTGTGTGTTTGTTATAAACTGCATCTTTATAATGGGCTATTTTGTACTTTGTAGCATAATTACAGTTTCCTTGCTGATACTTTAAGGAAATAAGTTTTAAATAGAAAAGTTGAAAATTTTTTAAATCTAGTTTCTGTGACAACACTATGCTTGTTTAAAGGTACTTTATGAATTTAAGATACTTAAATGGAAGCTTTGATACTTAGAATTTGGATTAATGTATGAAACTGAGTAGGAATAGTTGCTTTTGAAGCAGTGTGTTTGTGCCTTTTGTAGAGCAAAAAGAAATTTGAGAGAGAATGCAGAGAGGCAGAGAAGGCACAGCAGAGCTATGAACGACTGGACAATGACACTAATGCAACAAAAGCTGATGTTGAGAAGGTAACAGCAGTGGCCTTTCCTTATTATGAATAATATTTTATTTGCATGTTTATCATCACTACTGGAACAGCATTCAGTGAATGTATAAAATTGTGTATAAAATATGCTTGCTTATTATGTGCAAAATCAAAGTTACAGTGTAAGATAGCATGGGAGGGGAGAATGCTGCTTAGAATTAGAATGGTTTGCCTTGGAAGGGATCTCGAAGACCTCCATCCAACCTGGCCTTGAAGACTACCAGGGATGGGACATCCACAGCTTCTCCAGGCAGCTGGTTCCAGTGCCTCACCACTCTCATAGTGAAGAATTTTTTCCTTAATGTCTAATTTAAACCTGCCCTCTAGAAGTTTGAAGACTTGTCCTATCAGCACATGCTCTTGTAAAAAGTCCCTCCCCAGCTCTCTTGTAGCCCCTTTAAGTGCTGGAAGGGGCTCTGAGGTGTCCCCAAAGCTGCCTCTTCTCCAGGCTGAACAATCCCAACTCTCTCAGCCTGTCTGCATAGGAGGGATCCTCCAGCCCTCTGATCTTTTTTATTACCCTTTCTGGACTCTTCTCAACAGGTCCATGTCCTTCCTGTGCTGCAGATGGTCCAGGTCGGGTCTCACTAGAACGGAGTAGAGGGACAGGGTCACCTCCCTTGACCTGCTGGTTGTGCTGCTTTTGCTGCAGCCCAGGACACAGTGGGCATTCTGGGCTGTGAGTGCTCATTGCAAGAACCCTCAGGTCCATCTCCTCAGGGCTTCTCTCAATCCATGCTCTGTCCAGCCTGTGTTAGTGCTTGGGATTGCCCCAGCCCAGGTGCAGGACCTTGCATTTGTCCTTGTTGAACATTATGACGGTCCCTCTGGATGGCTGTGATGATTGTCTTCCTTAAATAGGCAGCTTTCTGATGTTTGGTATCTTGTGGTATATATGCCCAGTCACTTCTATGCTTTTTAGAATATGCATTTAAGCAGGGTGGCTAAGGGAGCTAAAACGATCGTTGCTTTCTCTGTATATAACAAATGAGGTGTTTAGGGTGTCAGTATATTGAAGTCTCACATTCTTTTTTTTCCAGTTATAAGGATGTTGCTTTTGATGACTAGTCACTAGTGGTTTTGCATAGTTGGTAAAATAATGATGTGTGTCATTGAAAAGCACATGACATGTTTAACATGATAATGCTTTCCTATTAGGCCAAGCAGCAGTTAAACCTGCGCACTCATATGGCTGATGAAAACAAAAATGAATATGCTGCACAACTACAGAATTTTAATGGGGAACAGCACAAACACTACTATGTTGTCATTCCTCAGATTTATAAGGTAAAATAATTAACAGATAAAGTATGTCTGTTCTTCTAAAGAAGTACATTTTAAAATTTTAGACTTTATTTTTAGGATTTTTAGTGGATAACTTTATCAAGAAATTAGCATAATCTTGATACAACCTGTGTTTTATCTTGAGATTTACTGCTTATCATATTTATGCTTGTATTTGTAACAAAAATGCGCAGTTGTGGTTTCTATAAGATCTTATATTTTATAGGCTCTTTGTTTAAATATTGCTGAAGAGGCCTGGCAAAATAAACATTTGAGTCATGTGGTTGACAGCAAGCATTTTCATTCTAATAAGGTTTGATCACTAGTTCTCCTGACATTTGTCTGTGTGTGCGAATGCCTTACCTCTGGCAGAGATGAGGAAAAGCACCTGGTGACCGTGTGGTTTAATGTAACTCTTGCACAGGTGTAAAATGGGTGGGTTAGAAACAGAAGTACCAACCCCCCTAGCCCCCTAGCTTGTCATTGCATTGTCAGTATTATCAGCAATCCACAGATCTCTCTAAAACAATAATCAAAGTTAAAGACCAATAATTTGCATCTAAAATGGGGATTTCTTGAGATGCTTTATGTTACTATTAAGATATTTTTGAACATTCTTTCAAAACCAGAGAGACTGCAAAACAAATTAAAGTTCTTAGGGTGTCAGGTGAGAAGAGTTCAGAAGTGTGGTCGCATGTACCTTCAGTCATTTGGAAGAACAGGGAATGAGGAAATGGAAAGTGAAAGACTGGCTTTATTTGATGGTGTATTGACTTAAGTATGCTTGATATTTTCCAGAAGCACAAGTCAGTAATTTTTATTTTTTTTTTTTAATACTTACTAGAAGGTCTAGGATTCACAGGAGAAAATTGCCTTGGCTTACTAAAGAATTTTCTAATATATTAACCATTAAGCAGCACTACAGTAGATCTGACGTTAACACACTGATGGAAGAATTGCAGTCAGCTCCCAGGAGAAACAGATCATCTTTGTAGCTGAGACCAGAGTTTTGCTTTACTGCCTTTATTTCTTGAGGGTTTAACCCTTATCTTTGTAAGATACCACTTAGGGTTTTTGAACTCTACAGTAAGAGCAAAAAGGCCTAGTCCTGCTTTCTCTTGGGATTATACTTTCATTATTTCCTTGTAAGTATTTGGTAACATTCTGCGGGAAAACATTGGAAAAGGGGTTTAGCATGATGAGCTTGTTGTTTTGTTTTGGAGAGATAAAATTGAGTACTGTTTGAGTAATCGACCTCATTTGGAGATATAGGCAAGATCCAACTTATTACCCCATTTTTGCCAACCTATTGTGTATGTGCTATGGGGTGTTGTTTTCTTTGGGTTTTTTTTCCACCTTACATTAGGTGAAAGGTCCTGGGCTATTACCTTAATAGTATTTCTCTTTAATTTGTTCTTTTTTTGTTCTATTCCAGTAAACTTAATACAGATCTTATGTAATGGTATTCTTTTCTTTATTTTCTTGCATACTTCTAAAGGAAATTGTTTGTATTTCAAATCAGAGATCGTGTCTAAATTGCAGATAATTTTTCCTATTTTTCAAATAATTGGTATTTATTGGAAAGTACAAAATAAAAGCAAGATGGAGATATTTAGCACTAGAGAGAAATTACTTGGAACTGAGGAGATGTAGAAATCAGTAAAATTTCTTTATTGTGGTTTTCATTTCTGCATGAAGCAAGCACTTTAAATAGTTGCCTATAGACGCTGTACATGTGTTTTATAAAAGAGGAAGGAAAAAGAAGTCCAGGCCTTTATATAATTTTTAGAAATCAAAGAGTATAAACTCTTCGTAACTCCTGTTTTGGGCATCTTAAGTCTATGTCTGAAAGGACTTTTAAGTTCTGTTTTGTTAAGCAAATAAAAATACTAGGAAGGCACAGAAATTCTGTACTACACTGTGGTGACCACAATAACTGCATATATCAGGATCGAGGGGCAAAAATCTTCAAATTAAAGCTTTTCCTAATCTTTCTTTGTACTTGCAGCAACTTCAAGAAATGGATGAAAGAAGGACTATCAAACTTAGTGAATGTTACAAAGGCTTTGCTGACTCTGAGCGCAAAGTGATTCCAATTATCTCTAAATGTTTAGAAGGGATGATTCTTGCGGCAAAATCAGTTGATGAACACAGAGTAAGTAGAACTGAGTAACTTTTTAAAAGTGCGTGAGTAGTTTAACTGATATGAAGCTGTGGAGAGGGGAAAGGCTGACCTAACCCTGTGCATTTATCTTTCTGTTGTCAAGTATTTGTCTGCTTGAATAGAGTTTTGCCTTCAGTTTTAGCCTAAGTGATCACTTCCACTTCTGGTGTCTGCTCTCTCCCTGTTTTATTGATTTCGTGTGCTCTGAAGATCTTTGACACTTTCTTACTGTTTGTTTTTTTGGCACATTGTTTTGATTATCCTGAAATATCCTAGAATGCCAGCATCATTGGTATTTTCTCCTTTATGTGGCATTAAATCATATGAAGGGTGCTCAGTTAACAAAGTATCGTTTCATGTCCTGTTTGATTGCAGCTGTTGGCACTTCTTTCTTATTTCTTATAAGATGGTTCTTCTTGATTATACCTTACTACATCCAGTTTTAGTATTACCTTCATTTCAGTGCCAATGTTGAAAGATCGAAAGGTGGAGTAGTAGTTTGTCCCTTGAGCATGTCCTGTTTTAAATCTGTGATAGCCCTTGGGAAGTATTTGCTGGATTCCGAATAGCAGAGTGTGCTTTGATGAACACTGCAGAGATACAGGAACATGTGTTACCTTCACACTCTCCATCTCAAAGCCTGCCTTTGGAGCTCACTCTTACTTTCCCATCTGTGCGTTTCTGTGCGTTTGTCTCCCTGTTTTTTCTCTGTCTGGTTCTTGATGGGTTTGGTTTTTAAACTCTTTTTGTCCTCTGTTTAGGACTCTCAACTAGTGATAGACTGCTTCAAATCTGGTTTTGAACCTCCTGGAGATTTTCCATTTGAAGACTACAGCCAGAATATTTACAGAACTATCTCTGATGGAACCATCAGTACACCAAAGCAGGAAGGAATGAGAGTTGATTCAAAAACTACAGTTGGCAAGGCTAAAGGAAAGCTGTGGCTATTTGGAAAGAAACCAAAGGTAACAATTAAGAAATTACTGTTTGGAAAATTAAAATGTGAGCATCTAGAGTGCATGAAAGCAGCAATTTATTTATTTTAAAATAACCTTCCCCTTGCCTGCCATTGTCTTTTAAAATATACGTATGGAGATCTGAAGTTTTGAGTAGGGTTGGATAAATTACCATGTTAAAAATCAAATTCTCACTGGGGGAATTTTTTAAGTTTTCCTGCTAGTGATTTGTGTCTGGGAATGTTTTTAATAGTTATTTGATAAAAGTAGCTTCCCATTACTGTAATGTTTCTAAGGTTCTGTAAAGACTTCCTGCAATTGCATAGAAAAGGTGTTAATTTTGAATGTAAAAATAAGGGGGAGTATGCTTCAGAGTCAGGCAGACTTCAGATATCTCTTTTGTAATGCAAAAAGCAACCCTTTCTTAATGTCGCATTTATATAGAGAAACATTATATAGATTTTTATTATACCTGCTGTTTGTCTGAAAACATTAAAGTTTATAATACCACATTGATGAAATATACTGTGGAAGTTCCATACTGGTGGATGTCCTAGAAAATATTACTATGAAATAGGTAAAAGTATTTCTATGCTCAAAAAAATCGAATGCCTTCATTAGTTATATAAAAATGAATAACGGAGCATATACATATTTAAATTCTGTGCCAAGTCTTTATTTAGTATTGGAACATCTCAGTGAGCCATTTTAATGATTCCCACAAATTTCTATGAGGTTATTTTCATGGTCCTAGCCAGTTTCTGTCATTTATTACAGGAAACTACAGGAAACCGCTTGTTAGCGGTAGGTATTATTTTCCACTTGATAGTATTCCAAGAAAGCAGATCTTTACAGAAAGGAAGGATACAGCTGATTCTTTTTTCCATCCTCAGTATATTATGTAACTGCTGCAGCTACGTGTTAAAGTGAAAACTGATTGCTTGCTTTTCATGCAGTGTAATTAATGAGAATAGGTTAAATGCATTAATTTATGAACATATTTATTGCATTTGTCTGCAGAGGTGAGTGAGATTCAGCCTGTTCTAAAATTAGATCACAATTCCCAGTTTGGCCACAAGACATCTTTCTAAGAGTTTGTGAATCTGCAATGGTTTTCAATCTGGACCTTGGCATGTACTGTTGTTGTAAGAAGTCCCTTAGTATGATGACAGCTGAAGAAAGCTGTCAAGACCTCTGCCCTACTCCTTCTCCCCCATTTGTTCATTTTGTATGTAGTGTTCAGAGAGTCAGCCTTACTGTTTTCTGCATGGGATCACAGCTATACATATGTGTATACATACCACATGTGTCTTTTCCTTAAGGACCTGGACAAAATGAAAGATTTTGTTCCTTTTTTTCACCTGTTTTTGGGGAAGATGGAGGAACACTCTACAAAACAGCAGCTGGGAGCAAAATACTTACCAGAAGATATATACATACTTCCAAATATTATTCACGGATTTTAAAATATATTCTGAAATTAGCTTAATGCAGCTGATTTATTAGAGCTAGGGTATTCATGATTGCCCTTGGACCTTCATTTAGCTACAACTAGGGCTGGTCTTGACTTCCAGATAAGCATTTACCAATTTTTGATGTTGTCAAAGACATAAAGGTCTTTTGAAAGGGAATGACTTGTGCAGCAGTGGAAATAGTACAGAATAATTGAACTGGGAGCAGCAGAGTTGTGAAAGGCAAACATTCAGAGAAGCAATTTGAAAAAAAGGGAGGAATTAAGAATGTCAATGCAGGCATTGCGTCAGTCCAGCTTGGCTACAGAGATTGAGAATACTTTTTGTTTTAGTCATTCTGCATAGATACACCTATTACTTGTTTTGACTAACCTGGTAGGGTACCTCAATATGCAGAAGGAAGCAAGAGTGGGAATGCACAAGCTTCCAGAATGACTGTAACTAAATTGGCAATAGCAGAACTTTGTTTTAAGAAAAGAGACAGGGAACTTCGGGATTTGTGGCAGTGTTGAGTCTAAAGCTTTTTTGAATATGCCTTCATTCTCTGCAGCATCCTGTAACTGAAGGCTAAGTAATGACAGAAACCTTTTAAACCCAATACACTTACAGTATTAATGTCTCCGGAACGTTACAAGCTGTTTCTGTTTTGGATGGAAATTTTATTTTTATAAGACAATTTTCATTTTAAAATCACTTTGAACATTTGGCTTATTTATTGCTTTTTTTATTTCCACATTAGCCACAATCCCCACCTCTAACCCTTACTAGTTTATACACATCCAGTACTCCTAATGGGTCCCAGTATCCCATATTCTCCATTGAACCAGTGCATTATTGCATGAGTGACATAAAAACAGGGAAGCCCAGAATTCCTTCTTTCAGAAGCCTCAAAAGAGGGGTAAGTTCAATAACAAGTTGAAATGCATGATGGGCTATGAACAGTGTGGTTGTGATGTGGCTTTTGGAATGCTCTTCACCCTCGTTATAAGGCTTATTTGGTTAAAAGTAGCTCTTCAGCTATAAGGTCACTTTAGGATACTTTGTTTCGTACTATACAGAAGTTAGCAACAGATTAAAAAGAAAACGAAAGAGAAATACTCTTTATCACATTTGAAATGCTCATGCATAAAAGAAAGGTGTTATAAAGAGGGTGCTCAGCATGTGTTTGATACCTTTCTTCATTGTCGTTCACATTCACAAATGTTTTTCTACCATCATGTAACATATTTTTGCAGTAATTTATCATTGGATATATGTAGTCACCACAAAAATCATCTGGCAGATGAGGTGTCTTATTTGCTGACTTTGAGTTGGAATAGTAGTAGTAGTAGTTGATTATGAGATACTGAACTGAGAAGGGAGAATTTTAATTTCTTTTGTACATCAAATGCTATACCCATGGTGCTTGTACATTTTGGAATACTGATTTTTTTTTAAGCATT
Organism: Grallaria varia; assembly: GCA_013396735.1. Lineage (NCBI taxonomy): Eukaryota > Metazoa > Chordata > Aves > Passeriformes > Formicariidae > Grallaria > Grallaria varia. The sequence goes on along the minus strand of VWZG01011231.1, from coordinate 1,394,550 downwards.
ACGATTTTAATGCATTTTCTGATCAATTAATTGTTCTTGTCTGTTCTAGGTTCTTTTGGGTAAAAATATTGAAAAAACTACTACCAAATGCCAAGTACTGAGACTTAGCAGTTAATTTATTAATTTATAGTGGCATATTCTGCAAATAAAATTTATTTGGAAGTCAGTAGAAGGGAACTAAGTAGTTTCCTAGCAACATTTGTAGTACTAATGGTAAATGTACTGGCACTTTCCCGTTATGTCAGAAAAGCATAGGCTACCCAGGTTATGTATGTTTAAATATATTTATTGATCCAAATAATGAGATAATTGGATGCATTTGATGATATATAATTATAACTTTTTAATATTTCAAAACAGTGTTGACTTGCTGCCTCATGTGCATCAAGAATGGTTGACTACTGTTGACGTAATGTGGAGATCAAGGGACAACAATGTTATATTGCAGCAAAGTTATAATTTAGAGGCTCCTCTGTAGTCATTCTGAAATAAAATGAGTTACAGTTAAAACTTATTTTCTTTAATCATGTTGTGGCACCTAATGTCAAAGCCGTGGATATCTTGGAAATACCCTTTCTACCACCACTATTTTATAGTAAATTCTTGTGGTCCTCTAAGTATATATGGAGGACAGTTTCTCCTTTCCCCTTCTGAGCCACTCATATCATAATTTGGTCTGGTCATGGAGGTAATGTTTCTTCTTTAGTACTTAGTGAGGAACTAACTGGGTTAAATAGGGCAGGTCTTGATTACACCTTGATCTTATTGATCACTAAATGTACTGACTCTTGGCTTTCAAATCATCACCATGTAGTACCAGTAGTTCTAGAACCTCTTACTCAAGCAAAACATCATCTCCTAATAAGTAGAGAATGCTGATGTAAAATGAAACCATATCTTAGATTTTTTTAAATACACTGTTCATGTTGTAAAATTGAACTAATTGAATGTAGAATAGTATTCTTCAAAATTAGGATTGCTAATATCCTACAGATCTAGATTAACTCAAATATGCCACAAATTAAATAATCTCTAAAATCTTCAAATGAACAATTAATTATTACATATTTTAAATTTCCTTGAAAGCATTTTGATAGACATCACATTATCACATAAGATTTCTTAAGTATTTTCAGCATAAATGTGTACTGGAATACTAAGAGATTTGTTTTTAATCTCATTGATCAGTCTTGTCTTTATAATATATCTTGATTACATGCTTAATTGTTGCTCGTACATGATGCTGTTTTCCACATTTTTGTCCCTGAAAAATTATGTCTGAGTGGTATTGACACGCAGAACTACTAAACTGTGGAATCACAGAATGATTTGGTTTGGAAGGGACCTTAAAGACATCTGGTTCCAACCCCCCTGCCATGGGCAGGGACACCTTCCACTAGACCAGGTTGCTCAGAGCCCCATCCAGTCTGGCACTGAACACTGACAGGGATGAGGCATACACAACTTCCCTGGGCAACCTGTGGTAGTGCGTCACCACCCTCTGAATAAAGAATTTCTTCCTAAGATTAATCTAAATCTTACTTTCTTTTAGTTTAAAACTGTTTCTCTGTCTACCTGTGTAAAGTGGTATTTAATTTGCTTCTATTTCTGCCTAGCTCTGTCCATGAGCTGGCACACATCACACAGTCAGCACACTGGTTATTGTGTTTAACATGCCCTATGCAAGACTTCTCTCAAGGCAGTAGAGGTCAAAACCCAGTCTTCCTTCATTCTGTGCTTCATGCAGTAGATTTTCCTATCATGACGTAGAGCAAAAGCAGCAAACAGTAGCTGTAGAGTAAGTTATTGAGAAAAGGTGTAAGCAAGCGTAACTTCCTGTATTGGTACTGCTGTTACATGCTGCTGCCTCTCCTTTGAAATCCTGACAGTTCAGACGGTGTTAGTGCTCATGAGAGTCTGTGCTCAGTGCCACCTTGGGACATAAATAGATGCACCGTCAGCAGTGATATGCAAACCTTCATAGTGTTTTCTTGGAAGGCTCTTTCTAAAGGGAACAGGAAGTTTATTTATGCCATTTTGAATCTTTGGACTGTATTGAGTTTTCTACCAAAGTATCATTCGTGAAGGTGCTTTACATCCCTCATTGCCCGAAATTCTGATTTTGTGTGTGTGCCCCAATCAACAGCCTTAATAATTGTTGAGGGTCCTAAGTGAGGTTGAGGTATGTCTTGTAAGTTGCTTGGTGTTTCTCTGGAAGGGGTTATCCAAAATCATTGAAGGCACAGTAGATCTTCAAAATGCTGTGAATGTTAAAGCCAAGATTCAATTCCTGGCACCCATGTTTTATTTGCTGCTTCTAAGGATAAAGTCTTAAATGTCTTTATTTTTACTGGACTAAAACAATTTTATGTAACAATGACCCAAATGTTTTTTTCAGAAAGTAAAATTAATTGCTTCTAAACTTGAAAAATAGCTTAATTTATTCTAGAACTACTGTGATAGTAAAGCAAATCCGTTGTAAAAATTACCTTTGTTAAAATGGTGGTAGTGGATTTGGAGCTATGATTAACAGATTATTTGTTTATGGCCTATCAGTCCATCATCATCAAATTCTGCTATTTTGTGCAGTGTTGGCTCTGTGTGTGTTTCTTTTCCTGCAATAGAAGGTCTTTAGCTTATTATTTAAAACACTAAAATTCAGAAGTATTTAATGAAGTTGTGTATTAGAATTTCATAAGTTAAAGTACTCATTATTACTTATTATTACTCATTATTTTTTAATCAGTAGTTCTTAAAGCAATTCTTTTCTTGTGCTTATAATAAAATGTATTTTTATCAAATAAAACATCAATCATTAAGTAATATTTTAAAGATACATTTGTAGGCATTAATCATTTTGGTAACTGGTCGTTGCATGTAAGTAATTTCCCGTTTCTTTCTGTTTTCAAATGAACTGTGCAGTGGTCGGTGAAGATGGTAAGCCCGTGTGCTGATCTGTCTGCTGTACTTCTGCTAAGATAGCATGAAAGTAACCTTTTGAAAGTGTTTCCATATCATAACTGCTTTAAATCAGGTGCTGAAATACATCTTCAGATTTTCCACTCATATGCACAGTCTTCTTAATCATCCATGCTTAATGTGAGGCTATGAGACTTGTGATCTCGCTGCAACTAAATCTGCGATCTGGGAGTATTAGAGGTGACCAGTATTCACAAGTTGGTCATGATGGAAATACTTGGTAATTTCTCTTTGTCAGGAAAATTGTTCAAGCAGCATAGAAATGCTATATGAAAAGATTACAAAATTTCTGTAAAGAAGAAATATTGAATACTGCACTCCTTTAAATTTGAAAAAAATTTGTAGGGGAGATGATCCTTTATGCTTAGAAATGTAGAAAGCTGTTACATTAAATGAAAACCACACTGTAATCAATATTGTTGTTTTGCAGCATAAATCAGTAAAAATTCACAAAAATACCTCTGTTCTTCTGATTCTTCTTTTAGGGTACTCTGATTTTAACTGACCTGTAAGGAAGAATGATACAGAGGATGTGATTATATTTTTGTTTCTTTGTAGTGTGTAAAAGCACCTGAAAGGATTTAAGGAGTTTTTTTTGTCCTCCAGAAAGGAACACTTCTGTTTTATTTTGGAAGCATTGTATGTTGATTTTCCTCCTTTTATGGTGTCTTGTATTAGCTTCTTAAAAGCAATGAGATTGACTTTACATGTGCAAAAAATCCAAGAAGTTGAGGGGAGCAAGAAGATCTTAAGAGCATGGTATTGGAAACTTGGCGCCCGACACTAAGGCTGCTTTTGTAAAAATCTCAAGTCAAGTTTCTGTAAAGCCTCTTCTTGGCAAAAGAAATGTTGGCCAGTTTGGTTTGCCTCCATGGAGGGTTACTGTAATGGCAAATAAGTTTCTTGTGCTAGGACAAACTACGTTAGGCAACGGGGAACACAAAAAATGTAACTTAACCTTTTGGTACTATGACATGTACCATATTTCCTTCTTAACACTGTCGCTGTCTGTCACCCTGAGGGGAAGGGTTTTCACAACAAACTCACAAGATACTTAAATATTATCTTCCCGTGCTTTTCATACCCAGGTCCTTTCATCCTGCATATAATCGTGATACAAGTTTGCAATCAAGTGTGCAGGTTTGAGTTCATAACAATAGATGGTCTTTAAGTTGGTTGGTTTGGGGTTTTTTTTAAGGGTTGGGAAGTAAGAGGGTTTTTTTTCCCTTGCTGAAGTTGTTTGGGGTTTTTTTAATAGCAAAACGGTGACCTGGAGTATTTGAGCAAGTCTGGATTCAGATTAACAAACTTAAGTGAGAATTTTGATCTTGTAAAGGCTTTTTCTGTGTTCGATGAACTAGTTTTACTCAAGGTAAAATCCCTCAGAACTTTGTAAGTTGTAATATGTTTTCTAGGATTTCTGAACTTCTGGAGGAGAACCATAATAGTACTTCGGAATGAAGATCCAAAATACAGTATTTTTCTTTTGATACCATCCAAATCACCACAGAACACACTCCAGAGAAAGAAACAATTACATACCATTATTATTTACACATCTTAGATTATTGTTCTAAATGAAATAATTCTGTAGTAATAAATTCTGTCCTTTCTAAATCTGCCTTAAGTGCAGTGGATGTAACAGGAGGTACATGACTCAGCTTTTCAGAAAAATAATTAGGTCTACAAATTTTGAATTACTTCTGTGAGCCAACTGTTACAGAAGGCAGAAAGAACCTTGAGTGAATGACTACAATGGCAGCAAGAACATGCATTTATTCTGTTGAGCTGTTTGTCAAGTAGAGTTTTTAAGAAGGTCCATCCTGCTTCCAGTGAACACTGTCCATGTGTGGATATGTCAGTTCATGCCCAGATATGTGCATATAATTTGTTTCATAGTATTTCTGCTTGCAGGGCCCTGCACTAGAAGACTTCAGCCATCTCCCTCCAGAACAAAGACGCAAGAAACTGCAACAGAGAATCGATGAACTTAACAGAGAGCTACAGAAGGAAACAGACCAAAAGTGAGTGTGCTTTTCTGGAGCTCTGTCATGGTTCTCTCACTCTCACTGCCCATTTCTTTTGAAATCCTCTACCTAAGCCAACAGTTGCTCAGAAGCTAGGAGACAATATACTAGGCCAGGCTATTACAAAGGATTTTAAAGTTCATAGTTTGTTGTATGTACGGTCTGTTAGCATTGCTTCCTTCTGCTTTATTGTATTACTCATTTTGATCCTACTATTGCATAGGAAACATTGGCTCTAAAATCATGACTTAAAAAAATGCATAGGTCTGTTAAACAAGATAACTGCAACTTAGTGCCTTGAGAGAAGAACATTATTAATATTCAGGAAATTGTGGATAACAAACAATATGGGAAACAGTATTGAGACTTGAGAGAGAAGAGTCAATAGCTGGAGTCCTTGTGTGCCTCTACACAACACTAGAAAGGAAGACAAAGTGCTAAGAAGACAAAATAGGAGAAGGATTTAGGCAAGGTGTGGGGACCAGTAGTTCTTCATCTCTGTGCTTAGAATCTAGTCATGGGTCAGGATTTCATACACGTTATTTTAGCTTTAATGAATCAGTACTGATGTATGGAATGTTTACAATTTTTGTCATATTTTGTATGTTTTTAGAGATGCGCTCATCAAGATGAAGGATGTTTATGAAAAAAATCCCCAGATGGGTGATCCAAGCAGTTTGCAACCAAAATTAACTGAGACTATGAGCAACATGGACCGTCTTCGAATGGAAATACACAAGAATGAGGTTAGACTCTAAAAGAGTTCCTTGGAAAATGTAAATGATTGGTACAATGGTACTTTGCCTTACAGCTTTTAAATGTAGCACCCAGAAAAACTATTTACGAAAGTGCTCCTGATGCAATTTTTTGTGGGGTGCCATATTTTCAAGTGTGTTCATCTAGCTAGAATAAGGATGTATGTTATTAAAGATGTAAACTGTTCAGAATAATGTATTATTCACTTATTCTGAAATTCACATGTGATTAAAGATGATTTTTTTCCTTAAGACTAGTATGGAGTATAGGCTAAGTATAAGTTCATGCTTCACAGGAAGCAATTATGAGACTTGACATCTGAATACAATCTCTCTGTGGCTGTGGACTGTATGCAGTTGTTAAATTTGCTAGTTTAGAATCAAGTTTTCTTTTATACCAGTATTTGTCTTTCTTCCCCAAGGCCTGGCTCTCTGAAGTTGAAGGTAAAGTGGCAGCCAGAAGCGACAGGCGGCACAGCAGCGATATCAACCACCTTGTAACACAGGGCCGAGAGAGGTCACTATTTTGTCTCTATTACTTTTATGTCTTATGCTAAAATCAGTACATCTCTCTGGTAGTTAACAGAAGGTGATGGTTACTTATCCTCTGAAAATCTGTATCCTTCTAAAGGAAAATCTTACTGGTTCTGACTTCTAGAGGTCATTTCATGCCGTTGTGGTAAGATATAAAAATAGATGGCAACGCCTGCTCCTTAAACAGCAGTGCCTTTTAAAGCTGTCTTATTCCATTGCATAAGGCTCACTAGTTTTCCCTGTTCTGTGGAGACAGGTATGTCAAATTTATGTTTGTTTTTGTAGCAGAATTCAATCTAAGCTTTTGCTAGATCAGTCTTTTCAGAAAATCACCTCTGGCAGTAATATAAAATGTGCTAATAGGAATTCCCAGAGTGATATCCAAAGTCTGCCCTTTCTGTGATGCATGTATGTTCTGAGTTTTAGGGCTAAGAACTGTTCAAAGTCCTTATGCTCCAATAATTGCATTATAGCCCTGAAGGGAGTTACACAGATGATGCAAACCAGGAAGTTCGCAGCCCACCACAGCAACATGCTCATCCAAATGAGTTTGATGATGAGTTTGAAGATGATGATCCATTGCCTGCTATAGGACATTGCAAGGCAATATATCCATTTGATGGTAAGGTTGGCAACATGCACTATGATTCTCTGGCTATAAGGCATGGATTATTTGTTATACAGGAGACAGGTAAGATGACAAAGTAAATGAACTGTATGAGCAATGAGTTGCTTATAAGATCAGTGAAAATACTTTATAAATTACTTTAACTCATGAGCAGTACTTTTGTGTTGTTTTAAGCTAAATATTAGCACAGCTATTGGCAAATATTCAGCTTTACAAATTGGACTAGGTTTTTTTTCTGTAAGTCTGTTTGGCCATATGTTCTCTTGCACAGATTTTTCATTCTTCCTGTTTATATATAATTTGAAAACTGTGCCCTGGGAAAAAGATTACTTGAAATTCTGTGTCAACATTGAGACTTCTTTGCCTCTTGTTTTTCCCAGGTCATAATGAAGGCACTCTAGCAATGAAAGAAGGGGAAGTTCTGTACATTATTGAGGAGGACAAAGGAGATGGGTGGACAAGAGCTCGAAGACATAATGGAGAGGAAGGCTATGTGCCAACATCATATATAGATGTAACGCTAGAGAAAAACAGCAAAGGTGCAGTAACCTATATCTAACAGTAAACTGGCAGCTTTCAGTTGTACATTCCCCAGGGAAAATAGTGGAAAAATAGTAAGTTACACAGGTTCAGGGAAAGAATTACAGTATCAGAAGTCAGCAATGATCTGTTGTTTGCATTGGGAGTTTGCTATAGTTCTTCTCAGAGATGACAACGTTAAATTATGCATCTTGCACTGGTCTGTAATTTTGACCAATGTCTTCTGCTTTGTTTAACTGATCTACTAGAGTTCCTGCTTTGCAAAGCATTAAATCCAATTCAGCTCTTAAACTGAAAAAGACCGAGATTTGTGCTTGTTCTGTAGAATACTTTTGGTTTTGTAGAGAACTAAAGAAATACTTAAGTTTTAAAGATCTCTAAGATTTACTGTTCCCACTTTTAAGACTTAAATTATATGCTTAAAACAGAGGGCTTTTTCCTCTAATAACTAACTGAGCTCAGTTACTGAAAATTACCAATTTCCTTCCTTAGTGCAAATACTTGGCAGCTTTCACTTCTTAAACAGGAAAATGTATTCTGATTCTGAAAGTTCAACAAAAATACTCAGGAAAAAACATTATGATTAAGAAAGACAGAAAGTTCACTGACCTGCCTATCTCCTTCCTTTTCAGTACTTGTAATGTAGAATGTTCTGTATTGGACACAACGTCATTGTTTTAACTCTAGACATCTTGAACAAACAAAAAGAGACCACATGTAATGCTTCATGTCTTACTGAAACCTCTCTCTGCTCCTGCTAAGGGAACGATTTTATATTCTTAATCTGTGCCTGTAAGCTAAGTCTTTGAATTGTATCATGGTTAGTTTGAAATCAGCGTCTTAAATGTACAGTAATTCTCCTCATTGTTAAANTCTGAGAAAATGGGCGAGATCTTGAAGGAGGTTACATGCAGCTGCTGGGGGGGTGGGGGTGGGGAGGGGAGGGGTACTAGATGGGGAGGCCCAAGGGTAAAAGCTAGTTGCATGAATGCATGCAGACATATACATTTAGTCACTAACATCTTAGCATCTCCATATATAGGTAAGGATGTATTACAAAATCTTCAATCTGTGCAGGAAAATAGAGTTCCATTACCAGAGTAAAAAGGCTACTGCTCCTAAAATTGCTTTATTTTCATTGTCCTAGGTTGTCCACGTGCACAAACTATATTTTAGCTTGTGCTATGTTTTGATTTTCTCAATTATGCTCTTTTCCAACTTGTTTTAATTGGCAGTCATTTAGAACTGAATGTCAGTCATCAGTCTGCCTGTGCCACCTCCGTGCTCGCCGTTAACCTCCTGCATGCCTAGGACAGTCAGGCATGTTCTGTGTAACACTCTGCCATCATTGCTTATTTTGTAACATTTTCTTTAAATATCTTCAGCACTAGAGTTTCATCCCAGTATCCATGTATGCTGCTGTAACAATACCACTGCAACCATCATTACATTCCAGATTTTTTGCATAACTGATAAGAGACCATAATGTGCTTTGTTAATTTGGGGAACTAGTACATCTCAGCTCTAGCCTACAATGCAATCAAGAGAAATTCCTAGAACTGTGGTCCATCTTCAGCCCTTCAGTAACCTGTTGTGAGCACTGAAAACCTGGAACACAACCAGAGGATTCACCACTTCGAGCTAATGACTGTTTTCAGAAGTCAACCACTTGCCATTCAAATGCTGCCTTAAACTAGAGTGCCTAAAATCTGTTGTTTGCCAACACTACCACTTACAGTATCCCACAAAGGGCTTTGTGTCTCAGCTCTTTTCACAGTGCTGCAGCTGCTGAGGTAGCCACGGTAGGTGTTTTCTAGAGCTCTACCTTTACTGGATACATGGTGCATCCTGAATTTTATACATTGAAATGTGTATCTCTTCATTTGACTTTTAATATTTTTTAAAAGATTTTTATGGAAACTGTCTTTTAGTTTTTCACTATGAAGTTCCAAGTTTAATTACTGCAGTGCTAGTCCATTTCCAGCTTATGCTTCATTGTATGGACCAGTTAAAATTTGAGTGATACTTCGTAATGATCTGTGTGCACTTTTACTTGTAAACAATTGAAATTTGGATATGTTTATACGTGTAAATATAGTTGTCTGCAGTGCCCCTATTGCTTATGTTGTCTTGCCTCCCATTTGTGGTTCTATTAATAATACATCATGTCTAATTGATTAAAGTGATAAGACTTAGACTAGAGATGTTGGGGGGAGGGATACTTGCATCAAAAAAAGCTTGTCAACCCAGCCACCTGCTGTTTGGCAGCATATTACAAAATAGTAATTAAAACATCCTGTTTTTCTGGGGTCTGAAGCAATATTTGGATGCAGCAGTGCTGGATTCTGTTTCATTTCAGTGTTATTAGAAACTGTACTACCAGTAAAACTGAATCTGAGTGACTTGTGTAGAGGTTTATTCCTTTTGTTATGTATACCACTATTACACAGCTTGACCTAGTGTACTATGGGGCCTATTAAACTCTAAAGTTTAGATTTTTGGAGCTTGTATACAGGGTTATTTATATAATAATGTGACATTACTCAATACTGACAAAACTACTTAGGTAGTTTTTTTGGGTTTGGGTTTTCTGGGGGTTTGTTGGGCTTGGGCATTGTTTTCTTTTTTTTTTTTTTTAAATTAGTTCTTTTTTATTTTAAAGTTAGAAAAACTTGATAATCCTTGGGGGGGTCCCTTCCAACTCAGACTATTCTGTAATTCTCTGAAAAGGAGGATATGTGATCTGTGTATTGTCTGCTAAAGGGCCTGTGGTCTGCCTGGCTAACAGCCTTGCAGGTCAGTAATAACACTTCCTGGTAAAAGACTAAATGTTCTTTTCATGCTACTGTTTGTTTTTCTAAAACCAGGATTTGCTTCCTTTGGAGGCAGGTTGCTTTCAAGATGGATAGTGCAACTTGGAGGAGGGTTATTAAACATAGGAAAAAGATTTGTACTTGCACAGCTAGTTATAAATCACTTATTCTAAAATTCTGAATGTGAGTTGTCTTAAAGAATCTGACATTTTCCAGTAATTTTTAATCCTTTTTTGTGCACGTTGATTTCCTAAATGTTAAATGCTTTGTTTAAAAATAGTGTTCTCTGTTGAGAATATTTTCATGGAATAAAAGAATCTTTTCATGGTCTAAGTAATTAGTTTCCCCATTTGTCTTCTGTTTAGATTGACAGGGAGCCTTTCAGGGTGAGGTTTGTAAACTCTTGTTATGGTAGGGGAAACCTCTGCTGTGAATGGGGATGGGAGGAATGGATTTTGGTGTCGGTTGTGTTGTTAGCATACTCAAATACTGTCAAATGCTCTAAGTAACATCTCACTCCAGAAACAGGGTTACTGACAACAAGCACATGCAGCTCTAACTGTAGTTCCTAGTTAAATACTTGTACCACTTCTGAGGATAATGCCTGTACCAAGTGGAAGTTGTTGCTAAAACACTCTTTATGTAATAAACACTGTGCACACTGATTTCCTATAAAAAGTACTAACACCTTATACTTTGCCTTCATTGAAGGAAAAAAGAACAAATACATAATCACCTCAGTAAGTTTAATACATACATACACCCATATTTACTCATGTCTGAAAAGCATTTGAATTTTCTGGATTGTTTGTTCATGCCATTTCATCAGTCATTCCTGGCAGCATAGCTGTTGTGCAGGCTACATCAAAAGCCAAAGTACTACAGATGCTGTCTTAAAAAAAAGCATAAGTTGTCCCAACATGTACACAAACTCATTTTCTATTTCCATAGGCACAGTGATATTTGTGGTCACAGATAAATGATCATTTCTACTACCTGCAGTATATCTGTGATCTGTAAATGTGCAGATTATTTTGCATAAAGATATACGTCAAATCACAATTCTATTTACAGTTGCTTATATTCATTAAAGGAATATTTTATACAATAGTTTTTCTGCCATGTCAGATACTTAATCTATCATTCTATTTACACTATTTGCTTCATGTTAATACTAAGATGCCCATGCCCTTACTCCTTGGCATGATTAAACTCTAGGGAAATAAAGGAATAACAAGCTGTTTAAAGGGATCATTAAATGACTTGATGACACAGCAAATAAATAATCTGTTTAGAAATCAGTAGTTTTAAAACAAGTGTGCATTGTGCAGTTAAAAAGTTCCAAACATCTTGTGAAATGTAAGAAGTTTGTGAAGTATATCAAATTGCCAGAAGAATGCTAAGGTTACTTCAAGTATATCACTTCAGGAGTTTTTGCAGAGTCTTATATACTTAATTGTTCCACCAGCTTCACTGGAGGAGGTTCCAGTTTTCGGGAAAGTGCAGTTAAAATCTGGTTGAATTTCTTGTATCTTTCACTTTGATTAACTTGTGCTCCTTTGCTGCCCCAGAGCAATCTCATTTGAAATTCTGTCTTGAAGATTTCACTCAGTGCTTCATCTGGCTGGAAACCTAGTAAGTAAAAATACCACCAACAGGCAATTTTTTTATTCAGCAGAAATGGCTTTTAAACTGTACTCTCCCCAGATAAGCTTTAGTGTGCTGAGTTCCTCTTGTACAATGATTTTAACAAGCTAATAAAACAGTGAAAATCCTTTCCATCTTTGACAGTCTAGGTGCACAGAGATGGGTCTAGGGACACTGGGACAGGCTGTCCTTTGCTCATTTCTAATGGCCTAGAATTGTCATTGTAGCCTGACCTTAACTATCATTACTGATATATTCATGCTGCCTGGAGAAATGGTTATATTTCTCTCCCCTCCCTTAACTTTTCCACTGTGAGTTTAAAAAATAAAAGTCACATAACTAAAACATTGCTGCTTTCTGGGTGTAAGCAGTCAGCCTCTCACTGTTGCATCTTACTTGCACTGCTGTAAAGAATCTTACTGTAATGGGTGGTGTTTTATTCGCAATAATCAGAGCAGGAATTTTAAGTTGTACAGAAGACAGGAAGTTATCCTCAGTCCTTACTGTACTTCTATTCAGTTGGTAGAAGGGTAAGCATATTAAGTCATGAAAACTTTTGTTTAGCAAAAATGTTTGTTGGAGAACTATAGTGATGAATAATTATTTACTGTCTGCTTTTCAACAGTAGTGATGTTGTCCTCATACTGAGTTTCCTGCAGGACATTTGCTGCTATCTCAGCTCTCATCAGAGAGCAGAGTTTCTCACACAGACTTGTGGTGGCCCTTAAGCAGAGACACAACCCCTGTGCTGCTACCTCTCGTACCTTGCAGTGCCCACTCCGCAGCCTGGCGATACATGTCCGCATTCTGGGCTATGCCACGGGCTGCGCCCAGGTGCTTGAGCATTACTTCACCACTCTGGTCACTGCTCTCCCACAGGTCCATGCCTTCAAAAACAGCGGCTTGACGCTCCATCAAGGTAACAAGAGGCATCAGCAGTGGCACTGTTATGTTGTTCTGAGGAGCACTGATGGTCTCTGGCCAGAGAGTAACAAACATATCATCAGACATTATAAAGCTTGCTAATTGAAGAAGGTATTGTAACTGCAGTATTCTTCTTTTAAGGTGGAAACTACTGTTCGCCTTCCATCTTCCAAATTAACACCTTACCTTACCTCAGATATACCTGTCCTACCAGTTTCCAGTGAATGGGTTGGGGGAGAAGACAAATTAGTGTTCGAAAGCTGTATTTGCTACAGGAGAAATTCTCTGCTGAATTACTACACAGAGGCACAGAGATTTTTAAACACAGTTTTTTAAAAACAGAGGGTTTAAACATTTTCAAAATCTGGGTCATTCCAATAAATTCCATGAGGCTAGAAAGTTTTCACTGTCTACCCATTCTCTTGGAAAAACATACTAATGCAGGAGCATGTAATGTGACCAGAGTAATGACCTAGCCAATTCTTTCTATTTGAGGATTCATCTTCTGATCCAACAGGCAAAGCAAAGCAAAATCTGCCACTACTAACTCTCCTGTGAGGAAGGAGATTTTTTGCTGTATTTGAGGCAAGATGAGGAAAGTCTTTCATCTTCTGTCCACAAAGAGGAAATACAGGTGTGGGAAGAATGTTATATTCTACAGGGATACAGGCACACAAACACATACTGCTGTTTCATTGGTGGGCTGCTCCTTCTGTTTCATTGTCATATTGCATTATGCAAGTTTACACAATCATTTTAACATACAATGCACAGCTATGGAAAAGAAGCTGCCTCACCTCCCTACACAGGAATCAGTAAGTAGAAGAGTTAAAAGGTTAAACACAAACCAGTGTCACTCATACTCACTATTCCACTCATCTTGTCCTTCATGCAAAGCTTTGCAAGATGGTTTCAGCTGTTTTTCATACATAATGGCAGTCTGGGTATAATGATGTCTTAGAGCAGTCCAGGTTTGTTCTAATCTAGTGACCTGTTCATACAATACAGAGAATATGCATTATTGACTCCACAGCAATCCATAGGAAAAGGACACTGCTAGTCATAGAATAGTCATGAAGACTCTGTTCTGGTGATGTCTCTTGTCTTGAAGAAATTGCTTAAATTAAATGAAATAAACCACCAAACAACTCCACATTTTGGAACATAAAAGAGAAAATGATTTTTACCTGTGGCATTTCTAATGCTTTCATAATGGCTGAAAATGCATATAAATCCCCCAGTGAATCCTTCAGCTCCACAGCAACTTGGATGATCCTGTTTAATGTTGCTGCTCTATCTTCTACATTTCCTGTGCAACCCAAGATATCCACAGCAATTCCTATTGCCATGGTATTGTGCCTGTAAGTGGATCAATTTATACGACATGTGTTAAAGATCAGTTCAAAGGTGTATTTCTACCCTGGTGTGCCCAGGAAACTTAGTCTTACCAACATCTTTGCATCAAAAGCAATAATGACATCATATGGTATGTATACACATAGGCTTTAAATTAACACTTTAATAAATTCTCCTAAAATACTACTGAGTGTGCAAAATTCTGCTCAAGCAATGAATGAATGAATGAATAATTTTGGGAAAATTGCCCCAATTCTCTTTGTTCTCTACACTCAAATCCTGTGACATTCCCTCCTGGATTTCAGCAATCAAACTACTGAAATACGAAGCAGATCAGGGTTAGAACACCTTAAGTGTTCCCCCTTAACTTCTGCAGAGATTTTACAGAAAGCTTTGCTGATCAGTTTTTACTTTATTAGATCCTCTGGCCTCTTCCCCAGTTGCTGAAGGCTACTACCATTCAATCTCCTCTATGCACACTTACATGCTCAGAGAGGTTATAGGTCCCCTGAATTTTAGTTTACTTGAGCCTGTAAAGGAGAGCTGACAGCATTGAGCTGCTCTAAGGACCCTGCTTCCAACACCATCCCCCCTTTCCCTGTATTACACTCATGGAGCTGCCGTATGACCTTAAAGAACTTTTCCTATGCAAAAAGAAGTTACATGCCACCTCACTAAATAATCTGTACATGTGAATTCAGGAAACATGCAGGAGAGCATTCTGGGAGGAGATGAGGAGTATAAGCCATCTGCCCCAGAAATGAGTCACAGGAACATCTACCTTTCAATGAGGTCAAGGCGCAGCTGGTGTCCATAAGGCAATGTAATCAGTTCAAGACCAGAGTTCCCTCCCATATTCCTCCTCATCTCTTCAGAAACTTCTGTTATCCTTGCCACCTGTCAAGTGCAAAAACCTAAGCATGGGTTTTGAAACTAACTTTCTTAAAATAAAAAAAAAAACCAACAACAAAAACAACAAAAAACACCAGTCCCACAGAACTTCTTTAGGTTAGTGCAGCCCATAACAAAGCTAAGTGCATAAAATGCAACATTAGAATACAGGCATCAAAATAAAACTTATGCACATTCAGTGCCTTACAGAAAAAGGCCAGTAAAATATTTATTTTACATGATTCAGGCATCAGAAAACATAAAAGGTGTGACCAAAATGCTTTATCAAACTTCCTCCTCTGCTTCCAGAAAGAGATGACTATGCAAGTTCCAGGAAATACAGTGCTCTCTCAGCCTGATCCTTTTGAGAGACGCACTGCTCTTTCACCTTAACAATGTACACACTTTCTTTTTTTTTTCCCTTTCTAAAAAAACAACTGCTCAGATTATTTTTGGTTAGACCACAGGGTCCTCATAAAGGCGAATTAGAAAAAGGACTTAAGAAGGACACTGAATGCTGAGTGCCTCACGAAGTCAGTGTGTTAAAGCTGACACCCTCACCAATTTGTCTTTGCTTTTTCAACATGTTGTATTAGCTACTGGTTATCTCAATAACAATTATATGTGCTAATAATAAGGAGAACCACATTAGTATGATAATGTAAGATTACCTTCTGGTTTAAGGTCTATATGTTGACACATTTACAAACCAATCTGCCTCCAATTTTCTGATACACCCACCAGCAGGGTTTCTTGGTTATGAAAGATGAAAGCGACCTGGTCTGCACAACAAGCCTCACTGGTACAAAATGTAGCACTGTGGAGAAACCTGCTTCGCTTCTAGAGACACAGGATTGATATGAAGCCCCTGATTGCTACTCTGTCACAAGCATACCAGTGGCAAATATTCACCTTATCACTTACCATACGGGTGATTCTTTCTTAGAAATGTCATTATTTAAAAGGCAAACTGAACTACTGATGCCACACAGAAGACCTAAGAACTTCAGCCTTATCAGTGATCTCAGTACAAAGCAATCGTTCTGGCCCAATTCACATGCCAATCTCATTATATCGTGCAGTTCTAATCAGTGCAGTCTATGCAACAAGTTGCCAGTGAACAGTGGGCATTGGTTCAGCGCTGAAAGAGAGAGATCAAATCGACTTCTCTACCTGTCGCAGCTGGTTACTGTTTTTGCTCCAAAATCCAAAAATCTGCTTCTGTAAAACCTTCCAGTGACTCTTGAATTAATTGTACAGGCTTTCAGACTTCCAGCAGGCCAGTTGGCTCCTTTGCAAAGTTGATAGTATTTAAAATAAAGAGTCTAATAATGAGCTAATTGAATGTAGTATATACCCAGACACACATAAACACTTCCTACTTCCCTAAGGCATGCATATCCTACGCCTTCAAGCAACACACTCTTTAACTTAAAGGTATTCTAGTTGTTATTAGGTTGAAAGAGTGGTGAAGGTGAATTGGGAACTAAAACATTAGAGAATGCTGTTACTACTCTGGAACTAGAGTAAAGAAGTCTTAATCTATCATTTCTGAAAACAGCAAGCAGTTGTGGAGCTGAGTTTTTCTGAGTCACCACATCTGCATGCAGCCTCACATAGCAGCAGCTACTGAGGAGAGGAGCTGTGTTCGCTGTCAGCAGGATCCAGCAGCTGACAGGCACTCATCACACTGCTGCTCCAGGGAACTGCCCCCTCCTCAGATCCACAGTGTCCATCAGTGCAGCACCACCAGCAGAGTGCTACAGGCACGTTTCTTCCAGAGCATCACCATTCCCACTTCCTTTCTTGTCTGCAATGGAGATGGCCCAGTAAGCAGCCACATGTTTTGCTTCTCAAACTGCTCTTAAAAAAACCCAAACAACCAAAACCTGACAAAGCCTGGGGGTTAGATATACACCATACCACTTGGTTCCTCTAGCTGCTCTATGGCAGGTACAGCACTTAGTCATCCCAGCAAAGTGGTGCAGATTCAGCTACAGTTATGTTACATTTCATCAATTGTACAAAGTCATCATCTCATTGGATAATTCTCCTGTCTTTGTGATCCAGAAGCTGAACTCCAAGCTCTGTCAGCTGACCAAACTTTACATTGTGAAAAATAGTTGTGTTATTTCATCTTTCTAAGCAATCCCACTAACAATAAAGTTCTCTCATAGGAGAGAAGTGTGTTAGTCCTCTCAACTATTTTCCTACACCACTTATCCAGCTATAAGACAAGAACTCAGACAGAGATTACCAGAGCAGCTGGTTTTAGAAGTTTAAATATATTTAGTTCCACTGAACATGATATATTATAGCCAGCCATATGGCAACCAGGTAACGTCTGTCTCCTCTGCCCATGCAAGCTAAGTAGCCATTTCCTGTCATAAGCAGTTCTTTCCACAGTGCTTTACAGCACAGATAGCTCTTCCTGCAATACAGGAAAAGGGCTGAATCACAGAGACAGTGCAACTGATAGGAGATTTAAAAGATGCAACATTGAGAATTTGAGTCTAAAGTCAAAGATGATAAGAGACCTTTAGTCCAAAGAGTTTGTGAACATTCTCGTTCTTCAAATAGAAAAAAACCACCCTAAAAATTCCTGCAAGCAATACAAATATTAGCTACAAATTGACCCATTAATCTTTTCAAAACAGTTCTTCTGAAAAGTCTAAACTTACACAATTTAAAATAAAATGCATCAATTTGGGATTTGGGGTTGTTTGTTTTTTTTTTTTTTTTACCTTGCAGTCCATTCGAAGAATATGCTGTGCAATAATCTTTGGGTTATTGTTGGTGAAAAGCTCCTTAACTCTTCTTAACATTGATGTTTCCAATGGCTTGTTTTCAGGAGGAAGTAGTTTGGATTCAAAATCATTTGGTTTAAAACTAGACACTGTCTCAAAAACAGGTGCAGAAAAGATACTGTCTTCTTCAGCCATCTGAGTTGAAGCTTCTAAAGGATCTGCAGAGTTCATTGTAGGATCATCATCTAGGATCAAATAGCTTGTTTCAGAGTTCCTGAATGAGTGTGGTCCCCTCTCCTTTCGTGTCAGATGTTCCACATAGCTGTTTTTCTGACATAAGTGTTGTTTTGTTGTTGCAGGATGTCTGGCAGGGTTTAGTTCACAATAGTGTCCTTCTGAACTATGGGAAGTCAAAGGACAATCTGGGGGCTTCATTAGGGGTTTGCTGGGTTTAGGTGGGGGCTTTGGACAGAGCTGACTGTCTGATCCTCTAAGAGCTTCCCCTACTTGTGATTCTGCGGTGAGTTTCTGAACAACTGTGGGGCTCAGAGATGGTTCACTGCCTGTTCTAAATGCAGGCGAGCTTGGACAGGACTTCGTATCTGCTTCAGGCAATTGAGATGGATGCCTATAACCTGCAGGGGAAAACAGCATTTTAGAAGGCCAAAATATATACAACTCCTGACGCCTGTCCCAGGGTTCATCTCTCAATGTTGATTCCTAAGGAAAATATTGTCAGATCACATCAATTATTCACTGGCAAAAATGTATATGAAATTGTATTTTGAGGAATGAGCCAGCCAGCAAATTCTATTCACTTGCTGATCCTCCCGAAATCCCAAATACATGGAACAGCTGCGCCATAGTATGACTCTGCAGTAATGCAGACAATAATTCCAGTCCCTGCCACATACATAGGCTATACTGTCAGAGCTGGATGGCCTCCATGGCTTGGAATAGGAGGTTTCTTTGTAACCTGATCTAGGCTATAAGAACAGCAACTGCCAGCCACACCACATAAAAGATGAGTCATTTCTGAGAATGACAAATTTGAGATGAAAGCAAAACTTCCCAAAGTCAAGCCTGAACCTGCAATAAGGTATGGGAAGAATGAATTTCAGAGATGCTAATATTTTTGTGAAACTGATTTGAAGAGCTGGAGAAACAGGTCCATATACTTCTGTGTATTTATACCTCATGTGTACTCCCTGCATATGCAAACCTCTGCATCCAGTACAGGACTGAATCCTGAATCAGACATTCCCAATCGACAATTCTCAGTGCATTTGCTGGTATCTACAGCAAAATGGCCAGTTGCATCATATGGGTTTTACTACTTGATTCCAGATATAAAAAAAAACCCCTGCACATCACAGCCTGTCCCCATTCATAAACAATATGATACCAGAACCTGCTCAAAGGATCCACATGACAAAATGCACAGCAGGACTCTTCAGGCTGTTATAGTACCAAAAGAAAAGTTTTTTCAGCCATGGATTGGAATAATCAATTTGGCTACAGATGGACAGAAACTTGCTTCCTAAATGTCTGTCCATCCCACTGCTAAACCCTTTCTATCAGAGTACAGTCTCACTATACAAATACTTCATATTCTCTTTGTCATGAGAAGTCCTTCCATAATAGGCACTATGAATTTTAACAGTACTGTATTCAAAATGACTAGCAGTCTTGGAAGTCAAATACTACAGTTTGTCCACATGGGAAGAGATGCATTATTGCAAGCTTCCATACAGTGTGTTATCATGGAAACAATGGCTTAAACCTCTGAAAGCCACAATCAACAACTGGTCAACTGTTGGCACACCTTGTATTCCTTGCGTAAGATGATAGTGGCTGTAGAACCAGACAGCAGCAAAAGCAATGAAAAAAAAAAAAAAAAAGGGGTAGAGAGATTGAGGGAGACAGAAGGGCAGAACTGAGTACAAAACCCATGGTAGTGTTGTTCTAGTGAGGAACATTACCACATCCACATGCTTTACCCTGAGAAAAAGCAGTTACCAGCATTTCCATGGAACACTTCTACTTAATAGACTTCTGTCAGAAAGGCATGACTGAAACAAGTCAGTTCTTGCAAAGCACAAGTGGGGAAAGGTAAGACCATCAAAAAAAGTTATTTATGCCAACTTAAGCTGTCATTTTTTTGGTATGGAAGCCTGCTGAGTTGCCTGCTAAGGCATTCAAGTAGCTGGCCCATTGTAAAGAAAAAACTCCTGTTCCAGTGACCCAAAAAGCAAGAGTGCTAACAGCTTACACTGGCCATTAAATACAAGTGTATTTACAGTATTCAGAACACTCAGTCTCACTTTGCTCTGAAGAGTGCCAGACCATCTGGACACACACCAATTCTACGTGTGAAACATTTAATTACAAAACATACCTATTAGCAGATAGCTCTCTGACTGGTGAGCCTTCAAAGGGAATCTTTTCTCCAGAACATGATCCAAACTAGCTGGCTGGCTACCGCTTTTTTCTTTGTTTCTAGGAGGAGAAAAAAAAAAAAGCAAACAAAAACATATTAACATATGCAACACTCTTAACGTACATATCCAACTGCCAGAATATATCATAACCAGTGCAAGGATCATCAGCTTTCCACTTGGGCAGGTTATAATAATAAAAGATACTTCATGCTGTTGTAGTGGCAAGTGGAATGGGCTATATATACCACGTGTCACCTTGCACATTTGTGAGGGTATTTCTTTGGACACAGACTTTCTAATGGAACATTTGATTTGGACACTGAAATTAGAATCCATTATTCCACACTTGGCTTTTTTATTTCAGGAGTCAAATATGGAAAAACAGACTTCTCTGTTGTAACAGATCTTGTTGTAATCCTTCGTCTCACACAGTCAAGACTTGCCAAGTCACTGAAGAACAAGCTGCAGCGCTGTTGTGCTTCCAGAGTCCACACTGGCTCTCGCTTTGTAGATTTGCTCCTTCTTTGCTAAAAATCAGCAAACCCTCATGCCTAGTCTCCCATCTCAAATCAGAGTGGAAATTCCTATCACCTAAAGCAGGAGTTGATACAGTTACTTCATTTCCTCCCATAAGGACAACAAAATTAAGTACCTCAAAAGATTTCCTCTGGGTATGCTCTGCTCCGGGGATTCCATGCTGGATATACCAAGACTCAGCCTTTTTGCAGTTTCTGTTTTTCCTTCAGGGGTGCTTGGCTCTTTTTGCTGGACCAGGGTTACACCATACTTTTCTTCTAGACACCTGAGAGGCACAGTCCTGTTGATAGGCTGAAAAACGATTGCTCCACTCTGCTTTGATATTGGTGTGCGATTCCCAACATAGTACCTAACTAAGCCAGGGATACTGTCAAAACTTTCCAGTTCAAACTGATACTGAACACGACAGTAGGCTTCATTGAGTCTTAGAACTGTTTTGTTGATTTTAAAATGCTGAGAGGTATTTTTCCACTGACAGGTAAGAACAAAGTTCCCAGGACTGGAGAGAGAATCCCTAATCAGAAAATCTCCATCTCTCTGAACCAGGCCTTCTGCCACCTTTGAGGAAAAAGAATTATACAAAAAGTACTTTCAGAATCAGAAAAAAGTAGTCAAACAACACATTGCAACAAAATATTCTTAAAAACAAAAATTAATTTGGCTACTCTTGGAAGGCAGACAAAGCCATAAACGTAAAGCAAAGCATGAAGTGTGGGATAAGAATAATGTCTCCAATTCTAAAATTAAAACCTCATCCCACAGCAGAGATCTGGAGGGCCTTCCTGGAAGGAGCCAGCAGCCAGAAGCATGACCCACTTTTGCCTGTACATTTCTTCTAATTTGCTAATAGAAAATAAGGCATGAAGAGAAAGCAATGGCCTAGGATTTTAGACTTTAAAGCATCTAAATAGACAGTCACACTGAAGTTTAGAAGCCATTGCTACAAGATCGTGGAATTTGCCCTTTCCTTATTACCTTAAATGACAGAAGCTTTCATTTTTTATTCTTTGTGAATACTGCATGTGAATACTACGGAGTAGGAAGAGTCAGAGAAATCTTGGTTTTGTGTTTTGTTTTTAGCCCCTCCATGTGCTAAAATGGAGGCACCTCGGAGCCCGGTGCCGTGTGTGGGTGCCGAGACCTCTCCCTGCCAGGGGAAGCTCGGGGGGGAGACCCGCAGGGGGAGCTCCGGGCGCTCGGGAGCCGGAGCTCCGATCCAACCATAGCCGCATTTGTAAGGATCAAAACTATTGCACAGATTTTGCTGCCTTTTTTTTCTCTCTCCCAAAATACAAGTGCCAGAAAGAAACTAAACATGAGCATTTTAACTTCGGTTAAGATTACTGAACCAAATTAATGTCAGTGTGTCTGAACGGTACATGATCACAGTATTCTCATATAATGCTGAAATTCCATTTCCACCTTTATTCAGTGCACAACAGTCCTGAAATGTCTCTGTTTTCCACCAAGGTCTGCCTAAATCCTTCCTCAGCCTCATTTTATGCCAAGCTGTGATAAATATCATAGTTTCCATACAAATAGGCATTATGTTTCTACTAAATTAATGCAGATATCAGAGATGTGTGCAGCACTTCAGTGAAATTCTGCTTGTCTATAGAAGCTCAAAGCACAGTTGGCAATGCAAAGACCACGTACCTGCCGAGGAATACGTCCATGGTACCAGGCATGGCTACGCAAGTCCTCACTACTCAGCTGCAGTTCCTCCTCTAACTCCTTCTTCAGTTTTTCTGGGCTGTTGTCCATAACCTGCCTCGCCCTAGAAAACTGCAATAAAAGATTAAAAGCTTCAAATGTGCCAAGTTTAGTGATTAATATTTTACCTGGGTTATAACTTCCATCACATGACCTGCACTGGAATGCAGGTGCTGCTTTCAGCAGGCTGGCTTGGCTCTGCTCTCTAGATTGTATTTGCAAAGCCCAGCAGTCAGTGAGATAACATGTGATTGTTCTACATGCATGGAACAGAGCAAAGTGTTCTGTCTGTAAACCAAACTTAATGACACACCTACAAAGTCACTTCTCTTGCTTCCTCTTTCCAATATGAATTCTAACTATATCCACAAGGATGGAGCTTGATTCAAATGCCCTGCTCCAATATTCTTCCTCCTATTTAAACTTCCATTTTAAATTCAGATTCTTTCCCCCAGCCCCCTTTGAAGCCTTCAAATTAAGAACATTCCAGTGCATCAAGACAGGCCAACCTGGACACACAGAGTTGTTCAGTATTTCTGTTGCACTAAAACCAATTTGAAAGTAAAATTTCAGCCTTGAAGTGCTTACTTCTGGTGGTCATTATCTTTCTAAATCTGCATGTGCAAGATGTTCCCTTCCAAAGGCAAAAAAGTTTTTTGCCCCTTAGCACAAAAAACATGAAATCTGCTTGAAGATCTGTACAACCACTCTAAGATTTTCTGAAAAATTTCTATTTTCATCTCTTCTGGAGTCCAGCTTTCATGCTGGATCACTCTGGCTCACTAGTCTTTATGGACGCAGTGTTGGTAACAAAGTAAGCTGCAGTATCTTCCCAAGAGAGAGACCACATACTCTTTCATAAGCACTCAGTGGAGGGAAGTGCTTTGGACTTCCTTTCATTCTCCAAGGGCTGGGACTCCAGCCCATCTTTGTTGTGCTGAAGAGTTTCAAAAGCCTGGGAACATGTTCTAGACTGATCAAAGAATCAGAGTATACACTCTCTTCAGAGAAAGACCACTTTAAAAAAACAAGAGAGGAAGAGAGAGAGGGCTTCCAGCTGGAGCACAGAATAAAAAGCAACACTTTGCTCCAGTGCACTATGGATTTTTTTTCTTTGCTCTGTATGTGAGCCAAAGCTCACAGGTTCCTTTCACTGACACACTGATGCAAATATGGAACACATGCATTATTTAAAAAAGAACTGGGAATTCTTTCCCACCAATCCTGCTCTTTCCATGAACACTGCTCACTATACCAATTTCTTCTTCACACTGAATACTCACAGCACCTAACCATGGGAGCAGGTGGCACACATTTAGCACTTCTTTCAACAATCCTCCCCACAATTCCAAGCAGACTGAATTACAACAGATTACCAGACAGCAGATTTTTGGTGGAATAATGCCAGAAGAGACATCCTGCTGCCAAGAGTATTTAAGCGTGCTGGGAGTCCAGAGAAATTCTGAGATGAATTATCCTCTTCTCTCTGGTTTTCTTAGAGAAAACTAAGGCTTCTCTTAGACAAACACAAATTAATGTAGTAGCTTACCCAGAGGGGCAAAAGATAAAAATAACTTGGTAAAGAATCACTTTTCACCCCAGTTTCTCTTCTGTGAACCATAATAGGGTATTATTTATCCATACATATGTGGTTCAAAATGGACAAGCCTCTTCAACAAGGAATAAATCTTTTGTGCTTTTGTACATTAAGGTCTTTCATTAACACCTCCCTGCCCCAAGCTTTACGAGACGTCTGTGGAGGAAGAAAGCATGCCACAAAAAAGACCTTCACTGCAAGGGCTCATTCATAAGCCACGTACCATGTGAAGAGGTGAAGTTCCTGGATGTAGAATGAGTCACAGAAGGGGACTGGTAAGAACTGAAGTCTAAAAGCATATTGAAGTGTCAAAACATAGTCAGGTAAGGCCAAAAATCCCCCCTCCACTCCAAGTCCCTGTGCCCTAACAGACCAGCATAGCTGAAGGACCTCTGGCACATGCCTGCCACATGTTTTTCCCAACTCAGCTGCTGGGTATCCATTTAAAGCCGATCGGCATTGATTTCAAAATTAACAGCTATTTCACTGTCACATCTTACAGAATAATAGCAAGTATTATAGCATTTACATAACCTGAAGATAAAGAGCACACAAATGGAGCTGAGACTTTCCAAGAGCCCCTTCAGCCCTGACTGCACAAGGAAGTGGCTGGAGAACTTTTGAAGTCCCCCCTCCAGTGTAAACAACAGCATCCAGCTGTAGGGGAATACCAAACTCTTACATTCATAGCTGTGTGTTTTGCTGATCTTCTGAAAGGAACTATTACTTTAATGTGAATTGTATTTAAGGTTTTGAAAGATGCTTTTGACCGAGTAGAGATCTTGAAGAAGCTAAAGCTACTGTACAAATTATCACCATCATTCCAAAAGCAATGCATTGTATCTCAGTGGTAGGCAAAGCTATTGTAAATTGAACAAACTATAGCATACACAGGCAGTACGTGAATTTGCTTAGGAGAGGAGACTTTTAGCCATCAAAACAACTATAGGACTTTGTGCATGGACTAATTTGATCCATGGTGCTGACACAAATTACCTTAAAAAACCCAGGATGATCAAGTTAGAGACAGACATCAATTACAAATACAGCACAGAAACCTACAATTTCTTCTGGTGGTAAAATGAATTTTTCACTACTCAAATAAATGTAATGAGACACATTGCACTTGAATTACATCTAACAACACAACAAGAAAAACATTTCAAGAATCCAAACCAACTAAATTGTTAATACTCATGATTATTGGTTTGTTAAAAATCCTCTCCACCATGGTCTACCACACTGAGGGTACTCTAATTGCCAGAGGTCAGACATCTCCTGAGGTGAAGCAAACATGCTTAAATAACCCTTATGCAACTTTGAACTTAGTGAAAGAACTCCTGTGGCTAGCATAAATCCCAAAATACACAAGGGGGAAACTGTCTAGGTAAGCAAGTTTAGTAATAGCATGTCTTCCTGGACAGTTTTTTGTTTGCTGAGATTGATTTCTTATGCAACCCACGTCCTTCAAAGGAGAACTGTGACTGTCATCTTACCAGCTATACCTTTCTATATCCAAGGCCTCTGGCCCAGCAAGAAACTCTGCACACAATGAACTTGACATAATGCAAAGGCTCAAAAATCCCTCCAGGCACAGCCTGCTGCAAAAGCATGTTAGTCTGTAAATAACAAAGAGTGTAAGCTTAGAACAGAGTAACTAGCTCTGTCAGTGGGCTTTCCTTTAAAAGAAAAGGTCACCTGTTCCACACAATAGGATGCAGAGACTTCAGCCTCATTTCCCAACAGCACCCAAAAGTTAATGGGCAGCAATGGTATGCTGTAAAGTTGCACTACCTTCATAGTGACAAACCTTCCTTTAGTAGTATGCCCTCATTTCATTTATTTTTCTAAGACACTTTGTTGGCTCCTACTCCATGAGAGAAAGAAAGCTGAATATACATTTAGAGCTAGATAGGGAAGTGGATGTTAAAAAGAAATTTTAAAATAATTTAGGGCAAAAATTAAAGACTTCCATGTATTCTGAAACAAAACATGGTTGAAGCAACACAGGAAACCTTCCAGTTTAAATTCTTTCAGATTTTTAACAGTAACAACCCTGTCAGATATCCCTCAAATATAAAAGCAAATCCAGTCAGCAGAACTGTTTTCAAATACAGATGCCTTTCCTGCTCTACTAAGAGCTCACTATAATATGTGCTTTCCAGAACTGTTTGTTCACATTTTACTTGCACTGTTTCTAGTCTTAATGCTATTTTAAGGTATTTCTGCCATGTTAGTTTTTGTGAACAGGTCTTTAAAATAAATATATGAAACTATCTAGCAATACAATATTATCAACATCCAGCAAAAGCCCTCAATCCTACTTACATACCCAATGGAAAACCTAGGGAGCTAAGAGCTTAGAAGGAGGGAAAAATTCCAGTCAGTAGTTATTTTCAGAGTTTTTAACAAAGTCCATGGAAGTTCATTACATTTCACAAAGGATTTCTACTTTAGCGCTATTAAATGGATAGTGAACCATGCTTACAGATATAACAAGCTACCCCTGGTGTCACATATTATTTTACATTTTTTACAGGCAAATATTAATCTAGCATTCCAAAGCCTGGAAAACATCAAAGTTTAAGGAAATAAAACTTCAAAATATGACCTTATTTCAGGCAAATTTGAAGAGGACTTAGCATACTACAATATGCAGTACCTATTAAATTTGTTAACATATTTTTATGGGAATTTCTCACAATATTCCATTGTTTATACATCCACGGGGTTACTATCATGTGAGTGTATGGTTCTCTCCAAAGGAAACTCGCTATATCAAGTTCTTATGCCATCCTAACTGAATTTATCCCATTAGATTGTGGGAGTTTAACAGTAAACAAAATAGAAGTCCCACAGTCATTTCTGTTGCCTACTGGCAGTGAGTTCTTTCTCCAGTTATCATCTGCAACAACTCCAGGGAAGTATATGTACCAATGAAATATGAAAATACCTGGGAGGAGAATCACACAGATCTCTACATATAAACCCAAAGTTGCATCTTATGTGTTCGAGCTGTCATGGCTTATCTCAATTGTTATTAATTAATTCCTCCCTATAGGGATCAAGTGTTTGATTTTTGTTTGGTTGATTGTGGAGTGGGGGGTTTTCTTTTTCTTTTTTTCCTTAACAGTTTGAATTATCAGGGAAGGACTTTTACTTTTAGACACTGTTTGAAAGTGGTCCAAAATCTGTCATGCTAGATCACCTCATTCGGTTCTGATACAGCCAGAATTCACATCATCTCTCCTTGTATCCTTCTGGCAAATTACTATTTTGCAAAGCACAGACAAGGACTGTTGCAGGTACAAGACTAAAGGTGGCCACGTTTCCATCCCATCTCGATTACTTCCTGGTGCTTTGCCAGCTGATATTTAAATAAGCCCAACAGGCAGCCTTGGAACCACCTGATTTCCTGTTGCCTTGAAGGTTTCAAGAAAAAAAGAAAGAAGATGATTATTAGGGATAAATGAGAACAGCTTTGTGAAAACTGAAGTGTGATCTGATTGAGAAGGAAAGTCAAGCCAGTACCATTCCTAAACTTTTAATAAATGTACTGAATAGAAGGATCAGTCAACAGAAAATATGAAGGGTATGCTGAGGCAGGGACAGGAAATACCAAGAGGGAAGACAAAGATGTGAAATGAGAAAGAACAGAGAGGATACACAGACACAGGCCACTAACAACATCTGGAAAAGTGAAAAAATAATGAAATTCCTCTATTTCCAAGCCACTAGAGAGCAATCAACATGTTCATACAGAAAATGAACATTTTACTGTCAAAGTTCCAATTCTGGATCAAGATATACTTCACTGGGTGCAGAGAACCCTTCAGCCTTTAATCCTGTGCTCTTGCGATCCTAATCAGACTGCCCATCTGGCACTAGGAATACAAGTGTTTTAAAACACACAGTTACAGCAATTTCATTTCACTTATAACTCTACTAATTGGCCACCAAACAGACTCATACTGAGCATGGAACCAAACTCTCCACCACTACTGGAAAACATTCTTGTCAGTCCTTATTTTCACCTTATAGAAAAGCAGCACCATTGGCCAAGAACTTACAAAATGACAAAAACGCATGGACAGAGTGACTTCTGAATAGTTTTTTTGAGAAAGAACTATTTGGAAAAAAGGAGTTTCTAAACACAGGAGTCCATTTTCTGATTAACTTGAACATTTCAAACTACAACTGGTGCAATGCTCTTTACAGCGGCAGTTTTCTCTAACCTTCTACAGTGCACAAAGTTCACACAGGACTATAGTGAGTGCTAAGTTAAGCAACAAGAGGTACAAAATGGGTGATAAAAGTCTTGTTGCACAGATGAATGCCAGCTTCTCTAGGATTTTATTTTTATTTTCGAGTGTCTTAATTGATTGGTTGAGACAGATCAAATACAAACTTTTACCATGCCCAGAATACAGAGGAGAAATCTCAAACTACTCAGAGAGATGAATTAATGCAGGAGAACAGCAATTTTGAAGCCACAAGATTTCCATAACCTTGTTTAGGTAACAGGTGACAACTTTTGAGGTTACTAATGAAAAGATAACATTACAGTGATGGTGACAGCTCTTTAAAATAAACTCCATCATGTGCATGTTCTCAGTCTGCCACTATGAACAACATAACAGGCCTGACATCCACAGAAAAGCAGCCAATTTTTATTAACTAATGTCCTGGTTTCAGCTGGGATAGAGTTAATTTCTTCTCAGTAGCCAGTGCATAGCTCTGTTTTAGATCCAGTATGAGAACAATGTGATAACACACTGATGTTTTGATTGTTGCTAAGTCATGTTTATTCTAAGTTAAGGACTTCTTTCTGTCTCATGTTCTGTCAGTGAGGAGGTACACAAAAAGCTGGGACAGGTGACTGAACTGGCCAAAGGGATATTCCACACCACAGAACACCATGCCCAGTATATAAACTGGAGACTTACCTGGAAGTGGAGTGGATTGAAGTTTGGGGGTGGGGTCTGGCATCAGTCAGTGGGCGGTGAGCAAGTGTACTATGCATCACTTGGGTTTTTTCTATTAGGATTATGGTTATTTAATATTACTATTATATTTTACTTTATTTCAATTGTTTAACTGTTCTTACCTCAACCTAGAAGTCTACTTTTGATTCTACTCCCCATTCCAGGGTGGAGGGGGTGAGCAAGTGGCTGTGTGGTGCTTAGTTACCAGCTGGGCTTAAACCACAACAACTAGCAAGTAAGATATTTGTTTAGGATGTGAAAAACAAAAAGTCTTTTAGCACAAAGTTCAGTTTAATGTTAATTGAAGGTAATGGAAAACTTCATTCCAGTGGATTCTACACCACCACACTGGTAACAAATCCTTAGTTTTCTAGGTAACCACATTCAGAGCTAGGAGAACAGCCTCATTTCTAGAATGTGGATCCGGATAAACCCCGAGTTGAGAATTAGTCAAACTGTAATCTCCTCACTCAGTGACCCTGGGAATTTTGACTACCAAATTGAAAGGATTTTAGCAGCTGTGTAGGTTTTTTTTTTTTTGTTTTAATCTGAGACATACCTAAACAAAAGTTATTACCAAGAAGTTTCATGCATAAATACCTACCAAAGAATGTTCCTATTCCCATCAAACAAAACTTACTTACAGAGCACCAATGGTCCCTGTGCTATCTACATGTTTATGAGGGAGGGTACACTGCAGTGAAAGTTTGATAAACTATAAAATTACCATGGGAAATTGAAAAAAATTTACAGTACAAGACTCATCAAAACTCAAACTCAGCAGCAAGACAATGGGGAATCAAAGTTCAGGGAGCTATACAAAATTTCACATGCTTTTGAGAAGTCAGTCTTTTCACATCTGCCCCTCTCCAACAAGAGCAAATCTAACATCAAAAAGGCAGACCCATAATGCTGGGTGGTGATGACTTATAACTCACATGTTATTAAATCAAGCTGCCTCCACATACATGCTGAAACTGGATATATGAAGCCTGAGGATGCCAGTAAAACAGATTTAGATCATCACACACCAAAGAAATATTAATTAAGATCTACTATCTATAAAAAGTGCTTGCAATTCATCCAAGATAAGAGATGGCACTTGCAATAAGTAGCTTCTTATAAAAGGCTTCTTACGCACGTCACATTCATAGCATTAGTACATCACCCAGTAATGAGCTACATCAATGTGCTGGAAGTTTTAAAACTTGGCAGTCCCAATAACTGGAGCAGTTTTCCCCTTTTGCACTGCTTCAGCTGAGGGTGAATCATAGCAGAGAATTAAGAACGAAAACACTTGAACTTCAAGGTCTTTCTCCCTCCGATCATGACAAACATACCGACTAGTACTAAAAAAAAAACCCTACCTTGTGGCAAAGCTGACTTTATTAATTCAGACCTCTACGTTTTTTTCATGGCACCATTTATCACTGATTCAGTCTTAANTTTCTTTTTTTTTTTTTTTTTAAGCACAGAAGCCCCTTACCTTGAAGTTTCTCTTTATTTTCCTCAAATATAAAAGCTGACCTTGACAGTAAACGGCTATAAAAAGCAAATGGGATCATAAAAGGTATTGACACATCGCAACTGAAGAATAAGTTGATCCAAGTGCACTGATCATTTTCTATTAATGCATGGGAAAATAAACCAAACATCATCTGTTGATATCCTAACGTCGCACACTACAATTAAGTGGGCAAAATGTGAGTGCTCATGTGCTGTACTGTTTCTTGTCCTTTGATGGGATGCAACAAGGCATCTCTGAGCTTGGACACATACTATTTTCAATTGAATTGGACAACATAATGAATTTACCTCAATGCAGCAAAAAATCTGAATCTTTCAGAGGTAGTTGTGGACTTCAGCATGTTTATTTATGAATCAATCTGGTATTTCATTACAATTGTCATTCCTATTAAAATCAGGAATTAACCTCATCTAATTATACAAACTGATTTTGCTTAAAGTGATATGTTCTGAAAAACTAAAAAACAACGACAACTTCATTTCATACCGTCCTAGGCCCTTTGGCATTTCACAGAATCCACATAATTCAGCCCCAAGGTTCAGACCTTACTTGATTTGACCACCAGCTGTTTCTATACCTATAGCCACTTTCTCTTCAGGAAATGTACCTAAATTCCCTGCCATCCAAAATTCTTGAAATAGCAGTTCATCAGATTCAACTAAAGCTAAATCTGCATACTGGAACACATGCATTCAAAACTATTTTAAATGCTGCAAATCCCTTTAAATAGAACCTTATTTTTAAAAGATCCCAACTGTAATATGTTTCTACATGAAAGGTTTTATTTTTCACCCTCCGTACAGCAAACACTACTAATGTTTCAGTTTCTCTAGAGACTATGGATGGGATGAGATTAAATGGAAAGTTGCCATGACAACACCACTGTTATTTTAGGTATCAGAAATTCATGCCAAGTTAAACAAAGGGCATGCATGGGCAATAACGTTTTCTAACTGTTCTGATCGCAAACAATAAAACCCAACATAATTTAAAAAGTTACAGAAGAATTAAGCCTTATGCTTAGAACACGAATGAAAATTAATTACATCACAAGGAGCATCTTTAGCGCTACAATGTGATGATAACTTCTGACATTTGTCTCAGCCAGAAAGAGAAGTCAATCTGATCAGTCATTTTTCCAGTGTGCCCAGAAGACTAAGCACCACACCCCATATTCAGAAATGGAAAGTTAAAAGGCTAAATCACTGAAGGAGAGAGAAGGGACCAGCTGTGCCCAACTTTTAAGTGCCTCCATTGAAGTTTGAAAGCCAACAGACCAGAAGATAGCAACCTTCACATCCTTCCTCATTGCAAGTGCTGCAGAAAATGCGTACACATTACACAATGACTTACAGAGCTGGCACAGTGTTAGACAAAGAACAATTCAGACACAAATCTTAAATAAAAAGATTCAAAAGTCTAAGTGTAGCTCACAGATGCTCGAGTAGCAGCTAGATACCCCACACAACTACAATCCCATTACTTAGATACTTCTGTATGTGGGCAGGAGAATGTTTATAAAGGCTTTTCCTGTGCAGATAGTGCATATAATGCACTTTTGCATAAAGTAAAAGAGGTCCCTGCCCATGGCAGGAGGACTGGACTAGATGACCTTAGAAGATTCTTCCAAGCCAAACCATCCTACTGAGTACATGATTTTGTGTATCTTGCAATTAAAAAATTTCAAAAATATAAGGAAAAATACAAAATTTTCTGAAGTGCTTAAAAAAATCTGAGCTACTGAGCACAACTGCCTACGTTTTCACTAAGTCAGTGGAAGATGTTAGGAAACCAAACTCTCACCAGTTAAATTCTGAAAAGTTGTAAGTTTACTAAAATTCTCCTCATCAAGTCCAAAACCAGAGCAGTTTTTAACTTAGTGCCTAAACACAAAGACAGTCAGCTTCAGGCTCATGAAACTGCAAGTTTTTTAAGCTTCTCTCTGAGACGAATTCTAAAGGTGTTATTTAGAACAGAAAAACACTGTATCCAACCATGGTATTAAAAAACCCACTCCTAAACAAAAACTAACACCATTACTGGCTAGCACACTGTTAATGAAAAAGAGCACCTACCTTGACACCGATTACAGACTTACGATGATAAAAGCAGCAGAGTGCTGCATTCAGCATTTGAAAAACATTATAATCCTTAGGCATTTTTGCTTCTGCTATTTGTGGTTCCTCAAGACTGACGATAAACAGTTACTACTCACAGTTTTCTGAGGTTTAAGCAAGCTCTTTAGTATCACCAATGCCTAGCAGAACTGCTACACCTCCCTACTCACATATCAGTGCAGGCCACTTTGCACAGCTGAAGCTGATACTATCAATTCAGTGACCGCTGGCACACTTGCTTCCAGCATGCTATAGAGTGCCAGAATCCTCATGTGATCTGTTTCACTCACCAGTGAAATCCAAGCTCCTCTATCTTGGTCTCCCCTGGCTCAGAGATGCATTTAAGCCAACAGCACAAAACAAACTTCTCTTCTCCATGAGTTACAGTACCTGACTGGCTCCCTGTGCTGGTAAAGGCTTAATCAGTTGCTCCAGCTCCATCATGCAACATCTCTATCTGCATCATCAATAATATACACATTGAGAAAAAAAAAAGAGGAAAAGCAGCTGATTACTGTTTGATGACTGTAACAATTATATCCTCTGAGCTTCAGTAACCAAGGAAAATGATAAATCTGTTTATTTTTAATTAGGAAGCTTCTGGCAAACAGACCTTGAAAAAATAGAAAACCAGTCCTGTCAGCATAGTCAGTATTAGTGATACAACCAAGGTAACTTCAGCATTTAAAGCTATCAGTGGACAGCTTTAGCTTGGTGATAGTCCCCATGTGATTGTGCAAACTGCTTGAGAAAGAACGAACTGAATTCATGGACACATATGATTTGGCAACGTAAAAGTATGCACTACAACAAAATATAGAGCAGCAGTTTTATGTATGCCTGTGATTCTATTCTCTTGAACATAGCTTACTGACTGGTCAGCAAACTGCTCACCAGCAAAGAATCTGTCCTACAAACCTCAAGGCCCTCTCAAGAACCAAGACAAAAAAGGCAAGCAACTTGGGTAATCATAATAGCTGTAAGAGACATCACCTTGATAGCAGTCCCATTAATAGACTTGGTAAAAGGAAACCAAACAGACTAGATTGAGTGGTACAGGAAAGCCTGTAACACTCAAAGAGAAACTTTGAAGAGGTCAATAATTTATTACTTGGATGGTACCAAAAAAAATCTAGACTCACACATATTTCAGATCTTGAATTAGGAATAAATTAATACCAAGGCACAGTTAAAATTAATAGTCCCTTGTCTTTTTCATCAGCAACAAATATATTACAAAATTAGGAGGGCACATATATTAAATGCTCGTTGATGACCTCAGGTATCACTTGCAAGGCAATACATCTCATCTCATTACAGAGTACTTCCTTCCTACACTGACTGAACCATGTGAGAAGTGCCCTTAGTGCCTGCATCCAGCAATGGAACCTGGCACATAAACCCAAGCAGCAGCACTGAACAAAGAAAAGACATAAAACGTGCACTGCCTTTCAAGGCAAATGGGATAGAGTGCCTATCCAAAAAGAAAAGGAAACCTTGGTGCTTATAACAAGGAGAAAGAAACGTGATGTGCGAAGGTGTAAGATTTACACCTAGCATCACGTTACTAAAACAAGATTGCTCATAAAGCTGGTCAGACTACTTGGCCACATGTAGGAGATGCACTGCCTGTGATTCTTTTGAGAAAACAACATAGGAATAAAAGAACAGATCAATAAATGGGCTGTAAAATGATAAACCTGGCAAGAAAAAAGATAAAAGACTGCCCAGGAAAGAAGCTGAAAATACTGACTTTGCAGATGGAGTCCTGCTGTAGAGCTGGGGATAAGAAATGCTTATCTGAGTAGTTTATGACAAACTCAAACAATGAACGAGTAGCTAATATAATAAGAACGGGAAAGTACCCTTGTCGTTGCTCTGTGCTTCAACCTATTTTGAGTTGTTCTATTTTGAGGAAATCCATAGGATTGCTTTAGCAGGTAGCCAGAGAAAAGAAGATTAAAAGATACCCTGCAGAACTCCAAACACAAAAGCCTCAATTGTGATTCGTTTCTTGTCTGAGGCTTTTTGATACTGTGGCAGGACATCTCATCAAGGACTGTATTTTTGAAGAATTCATCAAAAGTTCTCATAATAACAGCCTCATCCAACTTAAAAAAGGGTGTGGGGGAGAAGAGGGCAAATGGCAAAAAGGGAAGGAAACTGAAGAATGCACCAGTTGAGGCATTTTTGCTTTATAATGGTGACAAGACAGTACTAGTATCACTGCACAACACACTAAGGCTTCACTTGGAATATCATATACAGAAACTATCAAGACAAGTAACTCGAACTACAGCAGGTGACAAGAAGGGCTGATCTATTTTTGGCAGCAGAAACAACTGATTTAGCAATGCAAAGTAAGGTGGGTCACTTCTCTGAAAACAAGTTCCAAAAAGGAGTTCTTCATGGATTTAAAAACAAACAAACAAACCCCACCAACNAAAAAAAAAAAAAAGGCACAAAATCTCCCTCCTTCAATAGGAATAGCACAGCTCATCAACAGAAAGCAAATTTGGCCTACTAGGTATTCATTGTGGGTCTTTCTATTTTTAATGTGAAAGGCTTGCTACCAAATAGTTCTGAAAAAGTTTAAGTGTTACATTCACAGCTCAACACGAACAGCAGAGCATAAATTACAAATGGTAATTGTCAGTTCCTTATTTCCTGTATGTAATGAAGCAAAGAATCAAAAATTATGTATGTTGTGAGAATGCCAGAAATAATGAACCTTAAAAAATAATACTGTACAGTTTCATATAATAGCTGCTGATGCTTTTTATCAACAGTATAACTTATAGGAAAGAGGACACTTTATTTAGAGATTTTAATTTTTTTTAAATTAAATTGATGGAACTTTCTTTTTATTTAAGGTTAACATGACTTCTGCCCATATAGTTCAATGAATGGATGACAATGTTCACATAACACTGTGATACAGCAGTATGAAAATTAAGATTAGTGGAAGGAATCTCAAAGAGTATGTGAGAAAGCTCTGGGTAATAGTATGCTATTTCCTGCATTGATGGCTATCATGGAGCTGCTTTCAGCCAGAATGATTGAGGACAGCCTTCAGGCTGCTCTAAATTATGATTCATACATAGGTAAGATTTGCATTTTTAGTTACCAGCTCAGAGAAACAGGATGGTTTAGCCACATTTTCACTCTCCTGTCCTTCAATTTTTTTCCTGGTACTTCAGGTTCTTAGACTCCGCACATGAGAAATAAACCATCTGTTTCTTGTAGCATAAAAACATAAAATACAGTCCTTTTCCTAAGTCATCTCTTATGATGTATTTCTAATGCTCTCCAGCACAAAAAGATGAACCATCAGCGCTATTTCTTTGTTTTCAATGATTCTTACTTAAGAATCTTAACATCGGATAAGCCCTTTGTCTGTTTCTAAGGATGGCTGGCTACAGTATTTTTGATAACTTCAATAACTAAGCTTACTAAGAAAAGATTTCTAAGTTCATAGATTTCAAGGCCACATGAATTCAAGGACACTTGAACATATATTCTGTGCCGAGTTCCTACTAGTACATCAGGAAGAGAAATTAAGGAGTCTCTGCTAATCCCATCTGTTATTACCAAGCCTCTAAAGTTATTTAGGGTGTTTCCATGGTCTGGTTTAAATTACAACTTACCCAGTGTTCCCTTGACAGACCTAAACTGTGTCCAGCTCCACTCACAGCACACTGCATATGCAGGAGTTCGAGGTCTTCACATGGGATAGTGTGAACCTGCTCTGGGGAAACCCTCTTAGGCTGCTTTAATTGTACAGGTCAAACAAGATAAAATGTAGAAATAATTTCTTTAGTGGGGGATAGTTTCTTTTTCTCTCATCACCAAAAAAAAAAAAAAAAAAAAAAAAATTATTTGGCTTCAAAGTTTTAAGTGGCTCAAGTAAAGCAACCAAACT
This sequence comes from Grallaria varia, assembly GCA_013396735.1. Taxonomy (NCBI): domain Eukaryota; kingdom Metazoa; phylum Chordata; class Aves; order Passeriformes; family Formicariidae; genus Grallaria; species Grallaria varia. The sequence goes on along the minus strand of VWZG01011231.1, from coordinate 1,357,869 downwards.
CCATAAAAATAAAAACACTCAAAAACTCACAAGCAGTCTTGAAGTTAATGAAACAGTCTGTACAGCTACAAAAAGTTACTTTGAGCCAAATATGGGTCATGCTTATGGAAGTGCTTATAATTCAGAATTATTATGATCTGTGATTTCATATTAGAGAAGGAGAAATAATTTCAGGCTAACTTGAATAAGGGAATTGGTGGCTTGCCACTTTAGTTTGTACTACATCAATGAATCATTTAAGCATTCAAACCACCTTAACAGTATTCAGTGAAATACATGTAATACTTTAGATTTCAGTCCAGCAAATGAAAGTAAACAATTCAGGCAGGAAGCCAGCTGTAAATGAAAGAAGACATGATGTACTGGACAAGGGTCAGCAACATCAATCGGATTTGATAGAGTGCAGAGCCAAACCATAGCACGTGGCTCACTGTCGCTGATCTAATGAAGTCATATGGAACACAGACATGTCCCACAATTACACAGTGAACATGCATGATCTAACTAGGGGGTTGAGTCCCTATGGCTACAAAATGGCACCTGTAAGATTGTAATAAAGTACAGTATGACTAAAATTTGAAAGATAAAAACCCAAAGAAAATCAAAGAACTCTTCAGTTGAAACTTTCTTTGTTTAATACATAAAGAGCTTTCTCTCTAACTACTTATTTGTTCTTTTTAATTTAAGGAAAAGTCAGGAAACAGGGACAACTGATAAATAATTTGTCCACACAAACAACATCTTCACAATGCCCACTACCATTTAGTTTTAGTAGAAAGTCCTTCAGATACGGCCCTCACCTCCAACAAAGTTCTGTGGGGGATGCCTGCAAATGCAGGTAGCGCTCAACTGTTTACAGCTGAACACCTTCTAAAGTGTAGAATAAATGGAAGAAAGGGGATGACAACACTGTCAGAAAGTGTAGCTTACTTGTATCTGTTCCTAACTTATACATCTACAGACTCAAAGTCCCACCACCCAGCTCCTGCCCAACCATACCTGTGCTAATTCTTAACAGAATTGACTCTTTCATGTTTTCTTGTATAACCTCCCTTCCTGCAAACTGTTGTTGGTGCAGCTTCTCACCATAAACAAACAGATAGAACTGCACTGCAGCTGTAATTACACTTGTTTGCATTACACAGGTGTGGTATGGGAGAGGTCAGTGTAATTTCTTCCTTCTCGCTACCATGGTTCTGTGAGGCAGTCTCAGAAATACACTGCAGCTGTACAGGAATAGTGAGAAAACAGAATTTGCATCGATTTAGTTTACACTGCTGCTTGAATAAAACTCTTTGAAAATGTGCCTCATATAAAAACCCAGATAGGCAGCTACAAGAGATAAATGACCAACCTGCTTCTGAGCTTCCCCCATTAGGTCCTAATTTTCACTTGAAGACTTTGAAATACCTTTGAGATTTGTATGCTTTGGCTACAAAAGATCCGATTTTTCCAAAGTTATCTGCAGTAGGTCTGGCTTTCCTACTAGCCACCTTTCTATTACGAATCCACCAGCAGGCTTTACTGACGCAACCAAAAACTTAAAAACCAGCATACCCATTCTTGAGCTCCATCTACCGTCCGCCAAGCCATGTACAAACATGAAAAAGAAAAGGCATGAAGTTCCTTTTCATTCAGAATAAGCTCACAATTTATGGCTAATACTCTCTTCTCTTTCCTGCTGAGGTAGTGGTCATTAGTCTAACTGGCTTTGCTGGTCAGCATACAAGAGCTCTCTCACACAAAAATAAGCCATTAACACAACAGCTAACTTCAGGCTTCTGTTTTGGAATCCTCCCCAGTCCTGTCAAAGTAAATTGCTTGTTTGTGTGAGATTTGCACCAATTTCAAATAGAATTCAAAAATGAAAAATTCTGTTATTTCACTACGGCAAGTGGATGCCTCTAAAATATCAGATATTTATCTAAAACTCCTGAATACCCTAAAATACTTTCCCTTTATACAAAGAACATATATTTTAGATGAGTAGCACTCAAAAATAAAACTTGCAAATCACTTGGGCTCTGTCTGAGCTCAGCTGTTCAAAAGTCTTGCCAGCCTTTCAATGTTTTACTAACACAAGGATCTGAGGGCACAGAGGCAAATTATCTCTGAGTATTCCAGAAATCCACCATAACATTATACTCCATTACTGTGCAGATGCTTATTTTCTAGAAGTATCCAACATACAAAAATATCAGACCAACCTACTCCTTTGACAGCACATAGCAATAGATGTTATCCCAATTGAAATGTCCCAATGCTTCTTCTGCTGCCCTCTCCACAGGTTAAACTATCTGAACAGTGTGTCTCCAAAAAGAGGCAAGATGTACAGACCACACACAATGTTCCAGTCTTACTCTAATTATTATCCATAAACACAGCTCTGAGAGAGTAGAAGCTTTACCTCCCTAGGCATTATCGGTAAGAGGGCCCAGAGTGCTTACTGATAATGACCTGCTTTTCATACCCTATATACTCATTCCCCCTTGTGGTTCATATGCTTACAGACATTGAAAGATCTCCTTCAGTAAGGTGTTGCATGAAGGAGTTAAATGTAAATATTTTCATGCCCAATGAGCTTTTGCTATTCAAAACTATGAAAAGGATCCAACATCATCACTAACACAGTTCCTGTGAAACAATCCTGAAAGCCCATAATCGATAGAAAAATAAGTATTCCAAGAGACACAGCTCAGCAACAGTTACAGAAAGATCAACAGAAAAGATGGTAAACTGTAGTCAGATTTTTGATGTCATTAATAGTTAAATAACTCACATGAAAAGGAGTAAAATTATACGTGGCACTCATACATTTTCTACATATACATGCCTATTCATATATGTATATAAAAGAAAACTGTAACCTGTAAGAATTCCAGCATGCCATCACACAGACAGAAAGATATATTTTTCTTCTCTTTGTGTCAATTGGCACAAAAATTGAACACTGAAAGAAAACCAAACTCACTTTACAAGCAGACCAAGTTTTAGGCATTTTGCTGATGAGTCTCCACTCAAACCTTTGGATCCCTTTCATTACACATAGGGGTGCTCTTACCGAGATAGATGAAATGTACAATAGAGATGATGTAGAAAAAATTAGGTATGACAATATTATAATTGGACACCTTTCCTGCTTCCCTGTAGGTACCACTTTCATGGGGAATGGCATGTTCTTCTCCAGTAAATGAAGAATAATGCAATGGATTGGGTACATGACCACACCTTGACTTAATTCAGTACATGAAGGCACTGTTTGTCAAAAATGGTTTGTTACATCAACAACGAAAAAACAAGGTGCACCAGACAATGTCTTAAAAGTAAAAGCATCTCTTTTTTATTTTCTTTCTTTCTTTGAAAAGTAAATGCAAGCCACCATGTACTAGTATTTGCTTTCACTGACACAGATATTTTGACTTGGGTATATTATCAATAGCAACGTGTAAATGTTCCAGGCCAGGTTGGATGGGGCTCTGAGGAATCTGGTCTAGAAGAAGGTGTCCCGGCCTATGGCAGTAGATTGGAACAAGGTATCTGTAAGGTCCCTTCCAAACCAAACTATTCTGTGATCCCATGATAACTGTCAGCATTTGAGAGCCACTGGCATTCATATTTTGGAGAAAAGAGTAATTCTTTTAAATCCAGGTTTCACTAGAGGTAAAATAAGAATAGTTTTTTTGGTAACTTAAAACTTCAATCGTGTGTTTCAGATTCAGACATTTCCAGCTTTTGTTTCTCATCTATAAGTAAGACTTGATAGTAATTACTGATCATCTAACAAAGATACTGAAAAGGTCAGTTAAGTAGCTACTGCCACTAGTATTACTACTGGTGCCAAGAAAATTAGTGCAAAGTACTTTCACAGTTTTCAACTCAAAGCTCAGTGCATGTAGTGGCTTTTGATGACTCCAGAACTGACATCATTTAGGAGTTAACAGGCAAAAATAGAAGAAGTAAAATACAGACATTAGCGGGACCCTACAACAGGACAAGATGTAAGATTAACCATTAACATGCAACCAGAGACAATGCTCACTGCTTTATGAACTGTCAGCGTTCTATATTTACCAAAGTATACTCAGCATTACAGAAGATGCTCCATAAGATAAATACCCCAAACTCTATTTCAGCATCAGGAGAAGGGAATGCAAGACCAACTGCTAAAAGAAGTCACAATTAAGGTCAGAATAATTAGCCACTATCCACTTGACTCAGTGCATACAAGGATTATCATTCACAAAGGAAAAAAAACCTCCCTCTTCACAGTGTGCTAGCTCCCTTCCCCCACCAAACCCACAGACAGAAACCCCAAACAACCAAAGAAAAAGAAAAAAACCCCACTCATTCAAAAAACCCACACAGATCTTAGAGCTAATCAGGTCATTGAAGAATTGGGGGCTGGGAAAGAGCAAAAAGCTCCAAACAGTAACAAGCTAACTTGAGATTCTCTCTACTATGGCAACATGAACTAGGACAGTACATTGAGGGTGCACTGTCTTGCAGAGCTGTAGAATCACACTTCTTGCACAGTTCACTGCAAACACCAGCTTAGATTCATTCATCACTTTGCACCCTATAGATTACAGAACTGCTGGTTCAATCATATTTTCAGAGATGAGCCTGTTGGTCAAACAAAATTCAACATTAGAAAACACTCAAACCTGGGTGTAAAATTCCATCACTAATATTGGATAACTGCATTCTGTCCAAAAAACATGTTTTCTTTAGCTCCAAATAAACAGAGCAATAGTCTCACTGTGAGGAAAAAAAAAATTCTCAAGTTCCCTCCTGGACCTACTTCTGTAAATTAATGACAGGAAGAAGGGGAAAAATTCCCCTCCCCCTCTATTCTGGGCCTCCTGAGGAAAAAAGATACCAACTTCCAACAGGAAGGCTACTACAAAACTTAAAATGAAATTATGATGAAAAATATCCAGTTACAGTGTTTCTTCACCAGCAGAGGGCAGCATATAACTAGCAACCACCCATCCAGACTCAAACCGGAAATTTTTATTGTTAGACAGAAAATTACATGTATTTAACTATTGGATCTAACAGAATCCTCTATTTCTGAATGATACAGCTTGCATACCAGAGGCAATTCCTATGGAGCTATGTTTGTGAAGCTTTGGTTCCTCCTGAATATAGAAACATGAAAAAAAAAAAAGGTATCTCTGACTGAAACATAACTGATAGCACTGATGATCTTTGAGTTGGATGACAAAGCTGCAAGGACAAAGAGATGTATAAAGTCCAAGTCAGTCATACGGGGCATACTCCTTTTCTCCTCAACAAAATACATTCCATCTGATAATTCCACCTTCTGAGATACTGTTACCATTGCTGCAGTTGAAAAAGCATGGGAAAAAATAAATCCCCAAACCACCACACAGATCGAAAAAGAACCTCCTGATCACACGATGTTTTAGTGCCAGGTATTCCTTTCAGCTCAGATACTTAACACATAACACTGTCAGACGATGCAGAAACTCAACAAACTTTATGCTCACAAGTCACAACTCGCATCCCAACAGGCAAGTCTCCACAGGAGAGCGACATACAGCATCGACAGGAATACACTGCAGTTGGCAACTTTTCCAGTGAGATGGGGATTTCTCTAATAATATTGCCATGTCTAAAAAAGGCTGTTTGCAATGAAATTTCATTGTCATCGGGAAGAATTGTTTCCCAAACTGTGGCTACTTGTCATGCTGACACTAATTTTTTTCTAAACTTTCCCAAACAAACAAACACATGCAAACTTTGCTCCTGATAATTTTCTTCCCATAGTATCCTCTTGGCATAGGCAAAAGAACAATGCGAGTCAAACACCCACACACATTGGCATCCACAATATTATGAATTTATGCAATTAACTATATAAACTCCGCATCAATAAATCTCTTCACCAGATCTAAAAGTTTCCTAAAGTTAAATTAAACCCAAAAAATATTGTCCTATCTTGCAAAGCTACAGATAAAGATCAACACACTAGAATGTCATCAAAACTTTATTTTCAGTTGCACTAACCAAAGCCATGATGAATGACAGTAACTTTTATGACAGTTTGCTTTCTAACAAAATCAAGGAGCTATAAAAATAGGGAAAAAATGAACACCATGGGGCTGAGACAAACAACAATCCTACAGCAGAATTTCACAAGAGACCGTTTTTCTGCAGCTGTAACTTCCTTAGGCCAGCAACAGTTTTTTCAAGTTTGAATCTAAATATAAACTTCCCTCATGACCATGCTTAGCAGACAATCAGTCATAAATGTTGGAATTTTCCACTAATGGATTAAAATACAACTCCAAAACTTCAGGCCATAGTAATACTCATCAACTCATCACTGATATGTATTTCAGCAATTATTAAGCACTATTTCCACAGAAAGTGCTCAAAATGTTTCCATGAAAGGAAGAGAGAAATCTGTTTTTTTTTTCTTTTCACTCTGATACAACTTCAATGATTACAGCACAGACTTCTATTTAAAGAACTTAAAGTATTTATAGTGAATAGGAATGGGACAGAAAGCTATCTTTAGCTCACATGAATTTGATCAAAATGACTCACAAAAAGTTCTCTGACATACTCAAATCTGCCAGCACTTGATGCTTTCTCTCCTGCTGCAGGAGTCTGTTCTGTGGATGAGCAGACTCAGGGTGTGGGAACAACCTGCAGAGACTACCAATGGATCTATTATTTGGCTCATAAAACTTGTAAAAATCTCACCGAATGTACAATGTGCTATTGTGTCCCTAAATCTCTTTCATGACTTGGGTAGCAGTCTAACTAAAAGCAGCCTGGCCTGTTTTCACTTCTACCATAAAAGGTTTTTTTGAAAGAGCCATTTAACTGTGACCATGGTTTCAGCAGCACTGTATAGACAAAGGAAGGGTTGAAGCCATACGGACACTTCAGTACTCCGACTTCAGCACAGCAGTACTTTCCCCACTCCCTCTTAGAACTTGCTTTTGCATAATTAGCTTTCTTTATATATCGAATGAACTAATACTTCAAGATGTAGTAAACTGTCATTTGTGAGCTGTAATTTAGATTAAAGAATTAGAAACTTTACTGCATCTATAGAGAACATTCTCTAAAATAAAATAAAATGCCCTATAACCAGTGCTTTTCTGTCTTGTATCTTGTACAGAAAGGAACAGCAGAAAAACAATTTATTTCGCCTTTCCTCCATTCAGAGTATTTCTGAATACAAGTATTTATTTATATTACATTTAGTTACTGCCACAACGAACATGATGATATTCCTTTCGCTATGACTCAGGAACACTGGTGGCTACTTTTCCTCAAGCCCAAATGAATTCTCTGCATTTTATTTACAGCAGATCCAGTGTTGAAGAGACGCTCATCACTCCCCAGAAGGAGCACATTCTAAACTAGTATTAATTACCTTTCTTATGGGAGTCACAAGAAACTCTAGTAGCATCTTTGCATCACTGCAAAAACAGTGCTAATTTGCAACTATGAAGCTTCAGGGTCTGCTCTGTGCCCAGCTTCCTTTGCTAAAATTACTTTTTAAATCTAGGTAGTTTAAAACTAGCAGCTTGTCTCGAAGGAGAATAGGTAGGAGTGTGCAGCCTTGATAAAATGGATCAGTTACGAGAAGGGCACCTAATTTGATCATGTTGTATCTTTCAAAACAGCCACGTCCAAGCAGCGTGTCAGGGAGCAACAGGAGTGGGGCTACTCCCTGAGGTAGGGTGATCTGGGAGCACAGGGTGGGCAACATGCTCTCCAACAAGGTGCAGCCCCACAGCACCAAGATGCTGGCAAGGTGAGCAGGGTGATGACACCAACAGGTCCTATCAACATGCCAGTGAGCCTCAGGCAAGACAGGTAACAGTCTAGGTCTAAGGTCTGTCCAGGACTTCCCACACAGCACTTGATAAACAGGACTAGGGGCAGGCACACCCATTAAACAACTCGGGCAAGGTTTGAAGGCCCCAGCCTGGTAGAGCCCTTGCTCGATGGCTGTGGATGGAGGTCCTGAGTGAGGCTGGCCAGGACACTCAAAAACAATTAGCGCTCTTAGGGCCCTGACAATACAGTTGGTTTGGGACTGTAACTGCTAGGTAGACTCAGCAGCAGCCAAACTACCCTAATACAACTTAAATTTATGCCACGTATTACTTTCAAGATAATGCAATTTTTTACAAGGCAAATTAATCCAAAGATTATCTTCTCTTTACAGTCTGAATAGCAACATGAGAATCAGTATCAAGACTTTGTGTACAATTAGTTTTAGTTCTTATGTATGCCTGACACATCATACATGCTTCATACTCAATTTTATATGTTTTCAGTTAGTAAATCAGCATTTCTTTGTTAAGAGACAATACAAACTATATTTTCCTGTGTATCAGAAATATAAATCTGTTGCTCAGAACTTCAGTATCCTGAATCAGCAAAATATGATTCCCAAAAGTGCTCATTTTCTCCCTCTTCACTTACTATCGCTTCTTCACTTAAAGGTACTTTCTTCACCACTTAAGCAACATCTGTCAAAGCCTACTTGCTTGTTCAAGCTATGTATGCACAGATTATGTATCAAAGAGACTTGTGCAAATGGCAATGGAGGTATAGACATTGTGAGAGGCCACAGAAATCTTTTTTCAGCATGAGTAGGTGAGTGTTCTACAGTTTTATATGTGACTTAACACTGCCACTATAATTTATTCAAGGATTTGGAAAATTTATAAACATTAATGTAATAGTTAACATAAGGTAAGTTATAGAAGACAATGAACACATACACTTTTACAGTTAGCGTCAACCGATAAGGAATTACTAATGAGCCTTCTTTTCTTGGCATTAATGACCTTTTTCTGTGTAAGAACACATTTCTGGAATCAGTTTTGTTAGTAAACCAAACTTTTATAGACAAAAAGTTTTTTTAGGGTTATATTTATTACAAAAAATTTTTCTGCATTTGTTTCAAAGCTGTAGTTTGAGATTTCTTGCCTGGAATTCCTGTTACAATACCACTGAAGTAGAGTTCAAACTCACAGTTCACTAAAGGTAGGGATATAGACAGGAAAAACTGAAAAAGGAAGGACAAGGAAGGGGATGGTAACCCTTGTATTCTCCCTCATATGTCTCTTTTCCCCAGGCTTTCCTCCTCAACATCAAAGTTTTAATAACTAAGCTTAGCACCACTGCTACTGACAAGAGTCCAAGACAAGCTTCTACTAGAAAAGTTGAAAAGATCAGAAACCAGATTTATACTATAGAACTTGCTTTGACAAGACAAGACACACATATAGATGAATTGGCACGTTACCTCTGCCTTCTACTTGGTCATATTATTAAAATTGTAACAACATACTCTGTACAGCATAGTGCAAGATATAGAGTAAATTAAACAAAGCAATTAACATGTCCACCACATTGTTGCCTCAGGCATACCCTCTTCTTCAGCACTCTTGAGAAGGCTTCTGGCCTTCTCTCTCTCTCTGCTTCTTTACTATATCCCAACTTTAGACTGGGATTGAAGCCCGGGACATCGCAACACTAAGGTAACTGTTTAGAGTAGAAATCCAGCAGCTGTTCTGAGAGTCCTTCAGCAGTCATTTTTCCATGGACGTTTGTGCTCTGCTCTTCCCCTCCTCTTCTTTGAAACCCTAATTCCTACATCTACCCCGACCCTAGGCAGAAAGTCCAGCAGACAACCCTGCCACACTTTCAGACTCATTAATTCTCAGCACTTTCCTCTGATAACCCCTATCAACACATTCTCCTAATTTACTTTTTCACTCAATCTGAACCCTAAGCTAGGCACCTCCTCATTTCCCTCAACTATGAACATCCACAGAGGGAATTCTTGTAGCAAAACCCAGACTGGCTCTCCTCAGACTCTTCCTCACCTGACCTCTAACCTGTAGCAGAAATACAGGTCTCTGAGAAATTCAGATTTCCAAGAACAGCTACAGAAATAGCCTGTGTTAAGGATAACCCGTGTTTATCTGACACCCCTCAGAAAACTAGAGTGTTCCAAAAGACAGGGAATAAAGCTCAACAATTAGACAAGCCCATTGTTGAGAGACACGACACATAAGCCAGGCTCTTGCAAGGTTCTGAGAAACAATGTTCACTTAAACATGTCAAAAGGTGCTAAATTCAGCAGAAATTACAGCACTACAAGAGACTCCCAATACAGAGTCACATCCCCAAGGCTTCTTCTGAAGTTTCTATATTGCCAATCCAGGATTGACTTTTGCGTAAAATTGATGAATGCTCCAGAGTACTTTTTATTTACTCGAACAAAATACACACACACTGATCTTGTACAAAAGAAAAACAGAACTCACGGTTTTGCCAGGATTCCAGTTACTTTTTGGCCGAAAAGTGAATTTTTAACTGTAATGTTAGTAAGTATATTGCTAAACCCAGAAACCTAAATCTGACATTTTCATATTTTCAGATGTGTTCCTTTACTTCCCAGAAATTCATAAGCAAGAAATACAGATTATTTTAATCTGTTAACAAAAGCAAAAATTCAGGTAGTCACCATGCAACTGTAAAGAAGCCCCAACATAAAAACGCAACCCACACCCAAAGCATGATACCCACAAGTATTTCACCGAAGAATTAGGAAAATAGTCTGACATGTATCATTAGTTTCTCTTTAACAAAAGATAGACAGCCGCACTAGTTAACTACAAATGACTGGAAATGCTCTGGCAGTCCTGGGTATATACACCAAATAAAACACTTTAAGGGTAAGAAATGGCACCTTACCTTAACATATTCCAAAGCAGGATCCAGAATATTCTGATCTCTGTAAGAAAATAGGGCAAGGAATGAGAAAGAAAGGACAGAAAAACAAACAAAAAAAAGTGGTGAGTCCAAATATAACATCATACTGAAGACACACATTCATGTGAGCTACAGGCTACTAGGTCACATTAAAATCCTTGTTAAAAGCTGTGTGTTAAGAGCTAGATGGCCTATATTATCTAAGTTTTAAGTAATATATAAATCATCGATTTCTTTTGGAAGGATAGGTAGTGGAGCCAAGAGTAATCAATTTGGGGAATAAAACTAATGGTATCATTTTAAGCAAATCAAAAACAATTTTGCAATTTCATCAGATGGTTGAAATATGTACAGGCCACCTAAAATATTTGAAATAAATTTAAAAGAGAGCTCTCTCAATGACTTTTGAATTATTTCTTTGCTTGTATGTTCTCCCATTTAAGCTACTGCCTCTGATAGCAGTGAGAGGGCACTGCTAACAGAAAATAGAAAGTAAAACATTCCATTTTTATATATACAAAGAAAAAGTTCTTAAAGTTATCATCAGTTCAGAATCACAATTATTTGAAAGCCAGATAATCAGGTGATTGCCCTAATTTATAAAGAAAAGATCTTGTCACAGGTCTTCTATACAAAGAGATGGCAAAGGGCACAGAAGCCTAAATGAAGAGTTTTATGATCAATTACAACTCTTTCTATAAAATATATGTTTATTTTTATTTCTCTTTCAAAGCACTTTGTGTATCTGTTTTTGTTTGAGAACTAGCAGGGTAACAGAATTTGCAGTATGTGACTGGATGGTTGCTACAGAACCTGGGATGACATACATGGTGTTGCCCTTAAATACAAATATGTAACAGGCACAATGAAAACTGCAAATTTACAGAGGATCAGGCACTTGGGAAAGCAATTAAGTGCGCCACATAGACAACATACACCCTATAAATTTAGAAAGAGAATTCTCTTTGGTGGAAGTTGTTACAGCGATGTAACACTGAAACCCTAATAAGCAGCTTCAGAAGTGTAGAAATGGGGTTACTCTGGAATTAATCAATCCAGAAAACAGTCTCTAAATTCCCTGTGTTGTTTTGAATGTAACTGCATATCACCTGAAACTATGTTGTTATTTAGTTTTCAGTCTGGCTCCCTAACAGTTTTTAATCCAGAATACCTACACAGAGGCAAAACTGAGCCTTCTCATTGCCCAGCCCTGCCCATAAAATAGTGGTATTCAGCTGTTCAGACTGTATCATGCGTTACTGTTTCACATAATCCCAATATTTATCAAGGGTCAGGTTCCATGCTCAATTTAGTTAAAAAAAAAAAAAGGCTGGAAAATGCAATGGAAATAGATTTTGGACCATTTGAAACGTTTCTATACAATTTACAAAGAAGAGGCAGCTTGGTAACTGTGTAAGCATAAAACATGTACAAGTATTTCAGAGATAATAGGGGCGAAGCACAGAGGAAAAAGAAAAGGAAATTTCTATATAAAAGAGATATTTTCATTCCCAACACTTAGCAATTTGACTGAAAAAAAAATAAAAATCCATTCTTAACCAGTTCAGCAAAGTCATCAAGCACAACTGAATTCTTCTCACATTCAAATGATCCGTGGGAAGTTGTGCCAGTGGCAAGTGCTTTTGAAAAACTTTGCAATTCAGTTCCTCACTTGCCTGTGGAACCTTTCAGGACAAAGGGTCTACTAGTACTGCATGTGAGATGCACTCTAAAAGAACAAACCAGCTTACTTTGTCAGCCAGCGTGCTTTGTTATGGTCTGTATTTACAACCTCCACTCCTGCAGACCAGCCTTGACTCCACTGTTCCCACCATCTCATGCAATGCAAAAGATCGTTAGGCCAGATCAAGCCAAAGCAAAATGAAAGAGGCAGAAAAGCTATAAGATAAAACAGCTTATTTACTGCTGTATAAAGCAGGAAATCCAGAAGAGAGTAGGAAAAGAAGTGACCTGCATTTCCTTCAGCATCCACACAACAAAAGTGCTTTGAAAATTTTTGGCATTAGGAAATGGATGCTGCTAGAAGTATCTTCACAGGTACTGTAATATTTTATCTGGTAAGCTGTCCCACAACAAAATGTTCAAAACCCTGCAATTCGTCACAAGTACAGGTCATAGAGAAAAACGTTCACCTCAGATACCTGTCTCCAAGCAGATCTACCCTTCTCTCTCCCCATCTTCCCTTGTTGTCTAAGCCTTCATCTTCATGTTAACTTTTTAAGGAATGGTATTTTCAAGGAATGGTAACTTTCCTTGATGTGCAGTAACAAATAGTAAAAATTAACTACTGCATTTTCCTGTCATTTGATTCCATCACAACCCTGTCACGTATTACATACGGAAAACCAGACTAAGCAGTTAGCTCAAATAACTAGAATCCAACAAAATAAAACTAACTCCTGAATCTCAGCTCTCTGTTAGCAATGGGGATGTGCTTCTTTATCCCATACGCTCTAGTGAAGGAATCCTGTAATATCATGAACTTAAGAAAAATATAAAGCACCTCTTTTCCTTTCCATTTTCTCTCTCAAGGAATCTTAATAAAAAATGGTGAAATCACATTCTTACTTCTTGTATTAGAAGATCTACAGAAAAAAAATTTAATACTTTCAGATAACTACCAGATCTGATGACAAATAGTGGTTCTGCCATCTCTCAAAGTCAATTCAACTGGTGGTTTGTTTCAATAACATGAAGTTCTTCATCTTTCATCAGATTTTAACACCGTTCAAATAATGCTAACATTTATCTTCACAGTATGCTTGATTTTACAGCTTTTGCATTTGCACCTTTTTGCCTACAACACTAATGTATTGGAGTCTGCACATAAGTCAGCCAGTACTGTGTAAACTGAGGGTTCACAGATTGGATTTTATTACACATTTTGGCTTCTTAATAATTAGATAAGACCTACTTCCACTCAGACAAATAGCATATTTAATACAGAAAGATGTCACCTGGAATACAAAAGTTTTCAGAACACCTCAAGCTAAGGTGCTGGGTAAGTATGCAGTAGGACACCCAATATTGCCTTCATGTTCTTTTCATACTCTTTCTGTCACAGAAAGAAATTTAAGAAAGGGATGCAAACGCACTCCCACATCTATTTTGGGTATTCACATTGCAGTCAGACTCTATTACCTCATTTCACGACAAAACAAAATGCCTTTCCATCACTTTATTGCTCATAGTAACAAAAAAGAAGAAAAAAAAGCACTTGACTTGATACATATAATTAAGTCATTCTCCTGCGTAGTGTAAATCCTCCCTTGACCCTCCTCCATACGCACAAGTCTGTGTGGAAACTGTGGCAGCACAAACACTCCTCCAATAACTGATCACTCAAAGAAAGCAGTCACCACAATTGGAATCTTCATGAGTCTGAGACTTTCCTAGCCAGAAACACAGTCTCTCTAGATACTGACATCTGATACCAACTTTTTCTCTGCTGGCCGATCTTGCAGACATACAACCCTTTAATCTCTCCCTAGTAGTCCTTGGAAACAATCTCAAATTCTTTTCAGTCCAGCTTCAAGTTCCTTTTTAGAATTTTTTTTTTTCACATTGATGCACTTTTTTCTTGTTGATACTGCCAAGAAAGTCAGGTGTGGAGCTTCAGCAATCCCACAAAAAGATGAAGACAAGAAAACAGAAAATGGGCAGCTGCTCTTTTGCTTCCCTCTTCTTCTCTTCCTTCTTCCCATAGCAATATTTGTTGTGCCAGCAGAGAACTTGGTGTCACACTGGTTAGAATTGACTCTCTATGAGCAAGTACTGGTACTTTTCACCACTGTGAGAACCAATGTAACTTCTCAGAAAAAAAGGATTATTGCTGAATATAGACACCTTCAAGATACAACTAAAGCTGACAGAGGAGAAAACACTTCTAAATGACAGTCAAATGTGTAAGAAGAATAAAAAGATTAAAAAAAAAAAAAAAAGGCCTTTTGAAGTCAACATCAACTGTCATTGGCTAAAAGGAAGAGAAAAATCCCTATAAGCAACTGGTTTCGTACTTCTGGTATGACAAACTAAATACTGCCATACTTGCAACTTCAAATTCTGCATGGATTTGAAGGCAATAAGCAACAAAACATGAAAATTTGGTAAAGAAAACTTTAACATCCAGTTAACTAGTCACTCTTCTAAAATATTCGACAAAATTGTTATGTACTGATAATTAATGCTGTCATTGGAAAGCCAAATGCTGGAGTTCAACTCCAACATAAACTGTTCAGTTCAGTGGGTACAGGAGAATATCCAGAACTTCACTAACTGAGGTATATTCTGTTTTTAAGATTTTGAGGTTTGGCCAATAGTTCTCCACAGCACTGCTTCAATAAAGAACCTTTAAGCAGGTATCTGTAATCTTTAGCTGTTGATTTTACTAAAACTTCCACCTTTTACTAAAATAACATATTACCTCCTCTCATTGTCACTGCTGCAAAGAATCCTGCAACACACAGACCTTGACAGACTATGCCATATTAAGCACCTGTTTATTCCAGGCCTTTGGCACCCTCACAGACATATTTGCTACAATTATAAATTAGCTGTGATAACTTTTACAAGATTTAACACAACAGTATAAACAGAGATACCCAAATCCTCACTATCATTCAACTCCCCATATAGATTTCTTACAGTGGTAGAAACTGCTGAATGGTCCTGAAGCAACACTGTGCTACTTCATACTTCTATAAATGTACTTGTGGAAAAAACATTAGGACACATTGCGAAGATTTGGTGTATGAAAATATGTTTGCTTGTCTAAAGTGATCTTTGCTGGGGACATTTTCAAAAGCATCTCCTTTCTACCACATGGAAAGAGTGATCATGAGAAAAACTATCTTCTCAATAGTTCCAACACCAATGGTGCCAATGCCAAATCTGAGTAAAGACAACAGAGACTCAAAGGGAGCCTGAGAAACTGAAAATGCACCAAGCTGTTGCATGGCTGCTAACACAGACACAATTGCTATAAAGTGATCAGATGGGATCAAATGCTTTCTTCAATCTGAGCCTTTGAAATATCTCCATTTATGTAGATTTTTGAAACACACTACTACTTAAATATGAAGGTGCAAGTTTGAGCATGCTGGACATGGTGTGTTTAAGTATATGTAGTGGAGACTGATGTTATTTGTACTGTAAACTAGAGTAAAAGACCCAGTGACTTTATCCCCCAGCAGCTCCTGCTTCACACACACATTCCTACTACATTCCTAAGGGCATTCCACCTTTCCATCTACAGCTGCACAGCACCATGCACATGACTCATTCAAACACCAGTGGAAACAAATGCAAACTGCTCTGTGTAATGACCTGCAGTTCACACAAGAACAGTAGGGACTCTTCAGTAATTAACAAGATACAATGTACTTTTCCTTGAATTAAATGTAATTGCAATTTACTCCTATCTGTTCAGAAAGCTCCAGCCGAGAAGTTACAGCCTTACAACCACTTCAATCTGCGTCCCTTCAATTTGCTCCATTTTACCAACTGCAGCTGAAAAATATTTTCTACCTTCTTCCAAAAGAATTTCCATTTCTGCACCACATACAATTTGGTCTCTACAATTTGCTCCAAAGCTCAGACTAGGTATCTCCATTATTTTTTGTCTATTTTTCTTAGCATTTAGGATTACCAGATCCAAAAATTTGTGCTTCAAAGCCCTTCTTAAATGTTCTATCCCAAGACTTATGCTGTGAAAGCAGTGGTTGGGTAGCAAGACCATCGCTTATCCAAAACAGTCACTGTTTCTACAAACTTGTTTATATGTTGTTGTTGCCTTATACCCTCAGCTGGCAACCCCTTATAGTCAGCGCTTTATTTGCTGTGCAGCTACTCAGAATCCAGCTCCACAATTTAAGCTTATGAAATGAATATGCATATTCCCAAAACACTGACAGGTGTTCCAGGACAATCACAGTCTCCATCAATACACCTGAAATTCATCTAAGTGTCAGGACAGTTTATTCACAAAGTATGGTTTTTCACCTGGCTGAAAAGTCTTTCAGGAATATGTATCTGGACTGAAGCATAGGAATGTTAATCCCCTGCTTTAGTACTGAAGAAGATGATAGTGTGGAAGAAGAATTGCCCTCCCTGTCTACTCCCTTACTGCAATTTAAAAAGCTTGTTGCATCAAATGCCTCCCTGCATTGGATACCACAAGAAAGCATTAGGAATATATTCCCCTATGTAACATTTAACTACTACTTTAAGCATAAAAGGGGCAGAAAGGAAAAAAAATGGTCACGTGTGGACAGGAGGAAAGATGAGTAAGCAATATACTACTTGGTACAACTGAATAGAGCACTCCATAATCTTTACGAAAGAGACTAGGAACCAGCTGAGGTAGAACAGGAATGCTGGGTGTGATGGAAGGAGTAATTCAAGAAAATTTCCACTACATAGTGTCCTCTGCTCAAAGAGGAAACAGCCTGAAAATATAGAAGTTTTCAAGAAGTCTTTGAAAAATAACATCAACTAGTTTTGCTTGGGGCTTTTGAGGAATTTGAGCTAAAGTTTCCCTGGCAAGTCATTCATTAACAATAGGGTTCTAATCCCACAATTCATTTCAAACAATGATATAACTGTGTCCATCCTATATGGCACTTCAGTTCCTCTACTCAGAAGACTGAATGAATGCATCTCCAATACTGGAGAGACGGTCTCTCTTTGAGACATTTTTCCTGTTTCCCACATTTCCCTCTCCCAAGATCCCATATGGGCAGATTTCCAATAACTGTTACCTGTAGACAGTTTCCCAAAACCCCCATAAAAATCAAGAAGTGCAGCTTTGGTTTTGCAGATCTATCTCTACTAAGCAAAGACAGAATATGTCAGCATCAAATAGGAACAAAGGGATGAAGTACAACTTCACAACAGAAGAATCTGAACCCAACAATGGACAGAGGGGCTAAAAACAAAAGGCAGACAAGCCAAAACAGAGTTAAAGAATAAGAGGATTTGACACTGAATGTAAGCAGATAACATCAGCTATTCTCTACTTATACAACACAGCATTCCTTTGACCACAAACATCTACCAGCTTTAGTGGGTACCAGCTGCTCCACCTCTGAGACAGCAAAAGTCGGATCTGCAGGTGCATCAAGAGAACAGGACACAACATGAGAAAGAATAGGAAATTTTGTGACAAAATGTGAAGTATTTGCAACATCTAAGGAATCCTTCCTTTTAAAAATCCATTTAGCAGGGCATGGAAGAAGTCAGCAAGATACTCAGTAGCCCCAGTTTCAACACACTTTTCTTACTTTTCTTAAAGAAACACAACCACAAAATCACAGTTTGGTTTTCAGGTTTTTTTGAAAATGAAACATACTAAGAGGTAGTTTCAGGCATTAAACCAAAATTACTTTTACTTTAAAAATTCTGTAGTTTTATAACAATTTCCTCCCTACCTTACCCTAAAATTTATACGGAACTAAAGGTATTGATTTTCTTCCTGTTAATCTTGCAAATATTTTAATACCTGAAGGACTACCTTGCATTCTATGGCTCAAACAGTACCATTTACATTTCTCCGTACAGGAAACATTACTTATGTTACTTGCTATATTAAAATCTTGATAAAAATTTATTTTGAATTTAATTTTCAAAGTGCACCTAATCATATGCTGTAAATGTACACACAGTATTCAAATAAAGTAACACATATTCAAACTAGAGTTATCCAACAAGTAACATTTTCAAAATCACTAGTTAGAACAAAATAAAAACTGACCAAATACCTGATCCACCTCTTTCTCAAAATCCAAAGAAAAAACAGAATTTGAAGCATCTGGAGAAATTAGTCAGGCTGCAAATTCTGACAAGGAAAAAGGAAATCTCAGAACAGTGCACTCCTCACCAACTACTGCCCTTACAATTCAACTATCAATTCAAGGACTTCAGCAGGCCTCATTTATTGTGGTAATACCACTGAGAAATGGAGAAGTTTTGGGAGCCCAGAATTCAGTCATTAAAAGCTCTACACTTCAAGAATAACAACTTGCTAAATTCCAAACGTACTGGCCTCCAAGGATGAGGTCCTGCACAGGGCAGTAAGCTTGGTTAGCTTTATGCTGATGAAGCTACTCTGCTAATGTCAGTGCTACTAATCAAGGTTAAAACTGAACATATTTTTAGTTTTTCTTGGGCAGTTATATGAAGCAAGTATGCAAGTATCATCCACCCAAACATGCAGAGCCTTGAAGATTAGAAATTTTGAAGAGTACAGAACATCCTAAATGACTAGATAAACTAATCTACTCTAGAATAACTCTCTGCTACAGCAATACAAACTCCAATGCTAGATGGCAGCACTTCATTTGAAATGACGGGGAAAAGCACTGACCTAGAAAAACAAGACAAAAAACAGTCTGCTGACCAGTCTATAAAACACACTTTAGTTTACAGGTTATTTGTTCCAATTTGATCTTTTGCAACAGGGTTCAGTGAGCACTGGAAGATGTTAGAGCTACTGGGTTGCCCCCTTCCTCAATGAAAGAATTAAGCTAATCAAAACCTCCCCCTCCACCTCTCCCCATACCCACCAGATTGAATTTTTCATTTTTAACATGCTTGAACCATGTCAAAAAATACGAACAGCTGGATATGAACAATTAATGCTTGAGATCTTGGTAGAGTAAAAAAAAAGCTGTTATGCCTTGCCTACCTACACAAATGAATAGTTTGTGGCCACATCAATACAAACAGAAGTGATGATGTAATTACAATCACAAGCAGGACTTAGTGCATAGCCAGGAATTTTCTGGGCTTGAAAACAGAAAATCGAGCCAGAAGAAAAGATTAAAATTATAGCTCTGTAGTTAGAATCCTACACTTCAAATTCATACACAGTTATAAGTAAAGCTTAAAAAACAGGGAAAAAGAATATAATTCTGACCAGCTGCTAGGTCAGAACCTCTCGTGAATAGTGATAAAACAAAGCACTCAGGGCATTATACATTATTCAGAGAAATGCAAAAAGTATTTTGATTCCAAGCCAGTTCAAACAATACAACCCTACTGCTTATCAGTGACTCCATTTTTTACATGTCTATAAAGACAAAGAATAGAATTTGAACTCACAGAGTTAAACTCCTCATCCCCCTGAGGGAGGTACTGGTCATTCCCACCTGAACTTGAGCATATATAATCTTTGGGTTTTGTGACTTCTGGTACCACTAGCTGGATACAGACTAGGACTAGTGCCTCAACAGGACTGCCACTGCCATTCTCGACCAGACTGAGATCATCATCCTCACCAAGACGTTTTCCTTTCCTCTTACTTTGCACTTAGGGGGACCACATGGCACTCAGCACAGGGGCTAACGAACACCATTCTGTTTGTGCCTCAGGGTGCTGGGTTATACACCTGTTTTTGTGAGTTAAAACCAGTTTTTCTCTATGTTGTATTTATTGTAATTTTTTTAGTACATTGTAACTCTGACTTGAATTCTCTCTTGAGTTGGGTTCATTTCTCCCACTGGTTTACCTTTAAACCAGCACATTTGTGTTCGCTGGAAATTTTTTCCCATTTTACAGACCTCAGCATCAAACCAAAAAAAGGACATTTACAAAATCAATTACTTTTTGTAAGCAATGAAATATCAGTGATGGTAACAGATTCCCAAAAAGAAATGGTAGCTATAATATTATAAGTCTTTCTCAAGAGTCATGGTACGATAACTACAAAGTCAGGCAGGAATAATAAACAGGGATTATGTGCCATTAGCTCAGTGTACATTGAGTTCCACTAAGTCTTCATGAAAAACAGCTGGTACACCACTCTTTCTACTCTACCCTCCATCCATATATGTGTTGAATACAAGCCAAAACCAAGTCTGAACAGTTATGACTTCTTGCTTAAAACTGCTCAGTTAGAACAATGCAAAGGGTCACATCAAAGGAATTCAATGACTTTTAAATTTTATTAATTTCCTTCATGGGAATAGCACACACAATAGAGTATCTTTTAAGCAAAGGGAAAACGTAGTCCTTAAAAATTATTTAGGTCTTCCATCAAGACCTAAATTGAGTACTAGGAGAAAACACAACTTAGAATACAGAATAATAAACAGCTGTACCTATAACTGGACATTTAGAAATCTAGAAGAATACATAAGAATTCCTATGCAAGTAATATATGTATATTAAGGTTTCACAACATACCTGGCATGGAGTTTGCTGCTCTTCTCATTTTCTGGAGGGTACTCTTCTATAACATCCTGTACAAAAGGTGGCTGCTGACGTGTTCTAGCATAAGGCAATGTTCCCATATGGCTAAACATATCAGAAGACCTAGTGGGAATTGTCCCCCCCTTCTTCCTGGGAAGAGTGCCATGGATAGAGATGGCTTGAAAGGAGTTTGAGCGATGTTCAGTTGGTGAAGGTTTAGTGGTCAAAAGGTCCATGGAAGAAGCTAACGAGAACTGGTGGTTCACTGGGCCATTTCTGGGAAGACTTGAAAACTTTCCTGCAGCTATCATTTTTGGTTCTGGAAAAAACAAAACCAAGATTTCTTAGAGTGTATCAATCATCAAAGCCCTCACTTTAATTGAGGCTAAATAGCATGACTAACAAAGGCATCTGAAACTGATCATCTGCTTTACTCTGAGGCAGTCAGATCCCTCAAGATGTGGCCTGCATCCAGTCACGTTGTTCCCAACTGCACATCAAGTACACCTGTATATAACTTTTACACATGTGAAAAATCACAACAGAAAACAACCAATCTGGACACACATGCAAGAGCAGGCCCTGAACAATTTTCCATTTTTACCCACAGAGTTCCTCTTTTTTGCTCCTTCACATCCTCTGAGGACTCAGACATCAACTTTGAATCACTGACAAAAATCAAAGTTCTAAGAACATTTTGTCAAAAAAAAAAAGGACACTACAGCTTGATTTGGAAGAATATGTTTCTAAACCCAGTAGCTGGCACACTGAGGAAAAAACTGTTCCTGAGGAGTCTTGCTCAAGTAATAAATCTAGCAGATAACTGGTCACATATTTTTAACAGGCTGTAAACTAAACGGCTCTACCCAAGAGATAAGGGCAGGAGCAGATTACTGGAATTCTCTTCTTCAGCCAGCCCAGTCTGCTGGCTCAAATCATTGTTGACATTAAAATTCGCAGAGCTGTCAGTCTCTTGTACAATCAGTCTGCCATACAGTACAGGTTTTTCTATTATCATAAGCAAAACAAACACTTTAGGTACATTAACAGACTGCTGTTATGTTCCTCAAAAAATGCTGCCTTGTGCTCAGTTTACAGTGTTGTATTACAGAAGACAGACTGTCTTAATCTATCTACTTATATTAGCCTGCAAAAGCCACTCTATGGAACATACCACCAGACCTAAAGGGCAACCAGTGCTATATTATTTGACTTAGGTGTTAGTCAACCAGGTGCTCCCCATAAAAACTGGAAATGCCACAGGAGCAGCAGAGATTGATATGAAATCAGAAAGCCAAAGAAAATGGAAATAACAGTTATGGACCAGGGGAATCTGTTCTGACCTTGGTCAAGCTTCATGACTAGCATCCTGAAGGCCCAGCAGCCTGGAAGCCAGCTGCTTACAGCTGCACAAGAATTCCTCCTGTTTTGGGGAACACACAGGCATTGCAAGGAAAGCAGAGGCGCCTCTGTAGTCCTCCCACTCCCTTCTCCAGCCTCAGCACCACAGCTACTATCAAAGTGTTTCTGTTCTGAAGATACTGTTACTTCTACTCAGAGGTTATCATAACAGGCTTAGTTTTACAGTAATGCTAAAGCTGATCTCAGGTTATGAAAAATTCTGCTTCTTCCTGTCAACTGCACTGCAGAGATTCACAGGCTGGAGAAGGTTTTCAGACTTCAACAACAAATCCCTTTCCACTTGTCCCTTATTGTAAGTCCTACAATAAATACTCAATAATTACAGATGATAAATAACTTTTTCTTTTTTTTACTCTTCAATTTACCAAGCCTCTGTTAGAGCACAGTACTATGTAACATAGTAGAAAGTCTCTGGAAACAGCACCTCTGCCTAGGGAGAATCTGTTTGACTCTGGTCAGATTTCTTTTTGAAAAGAGTAGAAAAGAATTGAGGCATTAACAAGCACTGACTTTTTAGCTATGTGGATCTAAATAGAACCAAAACACACTCTCACAAAAATTCTGCCACGTGGGCCCTTGATGTGAAACATTAAATCATCTGTCCATTTATCATGTGGTTGAAGGATGCTGTCTGCAGGCTAGTATTAAAAAAATCACATAATTACTGTCACAATACTTGCTGTAAAGTCAGTTTTGCATTACAATTGTTATAAGCAAAAAAACTGGTCCACAGATAGGAAGACCTAAAATGCAAATGCTCACCACAAAGCAACAATCTCTTATAGCTAAAGCAAACTGACAGAGCTTGTTTCTTGTAAATTCAGCTTTGTTACTAGAACAGAATGATAAAAATTACCTCTGATGATAGGGGAAGGGGGAGAAAGGCTTCTTAGAATTCACACAATCATTTTGAAAATTCAGCTTTTTGTGTCGAAAGCCACTAATGGAGTCTGAAAAACGGGAAGCTAACTTGCTTACATTGCACAAAACATATTGTGCTTTCAGGGACTGCAGAGATTCTGTACTTAACTATTGTACTTTCTTATTGGTTTATTAAAAAAAACCACAAAAAACTCCAAACCACTGAATTACAACTATTTTAGTGCAGGTTATCCAGCGAGAGATTTTCCTTAGCCTTTCCTGCAAGGTTCCCACTGTTAGGCTGAAATGGAACATGTGACATTACATGCAAGTAGGTATCAAACCCAAGCATTTATAAATACAACCAGAGAAAGCTTTGGTTTAATAGCTGATATCAGATGAGTCCACAATACGCTTACTATGACATTAAATTGTCAACCACTTTATGTTTGAGGATTATAAAGAAAGCTGAGAATTCTCTCTCCCAAACAACTCATGAGATAATTATTATAGCAATCCAGTAGGTTTCCAATCCAACAAATAAACAATGACTCCCTGATGTACAGAATTTTCCATTTAATCTCCACTCCTAAGAAGCCCTTAAGAGTCAAACCCAAACTCCCAGGGTTGTCCTAATCATTACTGCTTTTAAGTACTCTCAGTAACGTCACATGACTTACAAATTCAACACCCAAACTGCAAATTCACACCAGAGTTTTGTTTTGAGGAATCAAGGCAGAGTTCCAAACTCAGTCCAAAAATACCTACATTCAAAAACTTGCAAGACACTTAGCCACAATTATGTGTGCAGAAGTGACCCCAGAAGCTTTGATAATATTTCAAACTATCCCCCCTGCAGAATCTCTCAAAAAAACCCACAAACCAAAAAAACTCCAGAACCCACAAAAAACAGGTCTGCTAACTTCTACCCATAAATTTATCTGCTTGTCTATGTGCTGCTAGACTATATATTCCTTATAAATGTAAACAAAGAACTACAACAATCAGCTCAGTAACAAAAGTCCTGCCAAAGTATCCATACATTTTTCTTATATTGAATATCAACACTGCAAAGAGGGAGCCTCCTCAGCTAAAGGCTCTGTAATTTCTCAAATACTTCAGTATATGGTTCAAAGAATATTTGACCTCACTAGATGCAGAAACCCTGAAAATGTTACTTCCCAAGAAACAGTGTGCTGCGAACATCGGCAACCAACAATGGAAATGGTAGAAATTGTAACAGAATGATAGCTCAAAAGGAACTGAAATTTAATTGTACACGTTCCTATTTGTCAAAATGCAGCACCTAACCAAACAGAGCACTCTAGAAATCACATCAGTTTCCCCTACCTAGGTGCAAACAAGACAGACTAATGATAAAATATAACGCTAGAAATGCTAACTGAATTTGTTTTACATAGAGAGTGGTATTTTTCTTTCTTCAATCTGTAATTAGGAAAAATACACAGGAGCAGAATTGTCAGGAATCAGATTGTGAATTCAGAGACGTGGAGGGCATGAAAGGCTTCTGGGTAACTTCTGACATGTTCTAGTTTTTATTTTGAATAAGACTGGGGAAACACAAACTAAGAGACCTCCAAAATCAACATGGAATTTCGTACAACAATGTGAGATTGGACACAGAATAAAATACATATCTGGTGGGCAAGACCAAACATACACAAAGTGCTAACCTGATGGGGTGTGCATCTTTTCACATCATTGCTCAAAACAAAAAAGAACCATATGAACAATGAAACAAATAACTTCTACCTCTCTAAACCAACATACTAAATATCCTTCTGCTCATGCCTCCTTGCCTTTGGGATGCAATTCCAAACTTTCTGGATCAGTTCACATTCATGAAAACTTTCTGATGGACATATAGTCTGAAGAAGTGTTCTTACGGTTTATTCAAACAGCCACAGGTACAGAAGTAACTGCCCCTTCCATACCACAATGTAGACACAACGAGTGGCAATGTCTTCTACTCTGTTTCAACATATTGGAGGAAGGGAAGTGAGGGAAAGGGGAATCTCCAGTTTGGCCTCAGACATGCACGAATGGCATAAGCAGTCCACAGCTGCATATGCTCATGCCAACGGAAACCTCACAAAAGGTAACAGAAAAACAATTTCAGAGTTTCAAATCAGATTCTCAAGCCATCTCAAAACTCTGAGTTATATTTAAACCAGTGTTAGCTACTAAAGGATCCATGTTTCTGTCAGTCTTACTGACCTACAATCTGGGTGATTCTTCCTGTTAGATCAAATGCCCTGAAGTCTAAACTTGGTGTCATAGTAACATGTTTCTGAAAGTATTACCATGTTTTTACCATTATACATGCGACAAAGTTAGGAAGGCTTGAATATGGTTTAATACATTCAGCTGAAGAACAACTGCTTTATGTTCTCATGTCTTTAAGAGATGGAGTCAACTTTTGTGAATACTCTATTTACTTTTGCCACATCAAATCTCCTCAAAAATGCTTCCCAACCACCTGCCTGCCCTCTCTCCCTCAAAATCAGTAACAATAAATTATGATGAATGGAAGATGCATTACTCCCTTTTCCCTGCTAAGTTACTTGGCACATTTGCATGCACTTTGCAGACACACAGAAAATAATGAAAGTGATCAACCTTAATGGTGAAGAAACTCAAGATCAGGACAAACAGACAGATCAATTTCCTCAGATTTATCTTTTTGTGTGTGTGTCTGTAGTAAAAGAATAAGTTAGAGAAACAGAAAAAGCATGACTGAAAAGCCACTAAAATTAACATAGGAAGAAACACAATTAAAACCATAGCCATTATAAATTCAAGATGGATTTCATGTGAACTGTCTCCCTAGAAGTAACGTAGTCTTCTTCATTAGTGTAACGAAAAAAAGAGAGGATTCTTGCTCCCCAAAGTGGCTTAGAAGCAGTCTTCTACAACATCTATTTTCTGCTTTTGTTTTTTAAAAAATAAATTGATGCAGTAGCTGCTATAGCAAACAGGTCACAGGAGTTTGAGAAGAAGAGTAAGGTTTAAGAACCTACAGCCTGTTATGATACAGAGACACAGATTGAGAAAGCATATGCAGTAGTTCAAAGGCTTTACGCTACTATCAGAAAAAACATGAGTCTGTCAAACATCAAAAACTCCCCACAAGATTAGTCGGATCAGTGCTTCCAAAGGGTCTTGAGGTGCTGTCACAATGTTCGTGCTCTCCTTCTCTCTCCTTATATATTGCATGCAATTTCCACCCCTCCATACATCCTTGCAGTACGATCTGACAACCTATATAAAATGTTATTTTTAACTATTATTCTCATGTAATAGAAAACACACAGGACAGGATAAGTTATCTTTGAAATGTCTTTTTTTTTTTTTCCCTGATGAGAGAACCAGACAAACCCCACACTTCTTTGTGAGTTTTCACATGTAGAATGCCTTGATACCTCTAAAAAATGCCATGAAAAAATGATTATCGAAGAAGATTTAATTCTAAGTAGAGATCTCCTTCTCTGGCCTCATTTCTGAAATTTAGGTGCTCAATCAGTTAGCTAAGTAATCCTGAACAGTCTGAAACCTTGACTTGAAATAAACATTTCCTCCCCATTTTGCTGGCAGAAACAGAGAACTTTACCAAGGTTACAGTCAAACCTAAGCTTCAAAATACAAGCTTTTGTTCCTTCTCTGGCATAGGAAGTCGTTCACTGTTTTGCCGACTCTTCTGTTCCCACAATGTTACTGAAAAAAAAAACCCCACAACAACCCACTATAACCGAAAATGGAGAGTTTAAAAACCTTTCCAGCATTGTTATTTCGAATAGCCAACTCACGGAAATTACAAATTCCGACAGAAAGAAATGTTTTTACATATGCTCCCCTTTAACTGACAAAAGGAGAAAAAAACACAAGAAAACACAGCGTTTCTTTTCTTTCTACTCTGTGAAATACCTCGAGTACACACCGGTGTTTTATACTTAAAAGAGTATTTAATACATTTCCACGGAATCCATTCCCACCAAACCTAAGCACCGGATCAAAGGTCTCAGTGGCCACTATCCCAGCTATGGCATTTCCAGAGCCCGCGGGCAGGGTCGGGGCTCGCCGTGCCGCCCGTCCCTGCCTCGATGGCGCTGTGGGGACAGGCGGACGCTCGCACACACTCAGAGGCAAACCCAACTCTTCGTTCCCTGCCCGAGAGAACAGCGCTGCCCCCCGCAGTTACCCAGTCTGATCACTGCTGCTTCTTTCCAGGCTTTCTACGGAGGTTCTGTCCCGGCGAAGCGATCTCCTGGCAGCGAGTCCCGCCCGGGTCCCTGAGGGAGCGGCAGCCGGGCACCAGCCACGGATGGCCGGAGGCGGGACCCGCAACACCAGCGGCGCGGAGCGCTTCCAGTAGGGGAACCGGGCCGTCCTCGGGAGAGCTCAGGGTCTGGCCGCGCCGGGCAGGAACCGGCACGTACACCAGCACCAGCCTGCCCTAGGGGAGCGCAGTTCGCGATAACTTAAGTACGGGTGACTCAACCGGAGCCGTCTATGAGCAGCCTATAGCTCCCTCGCCCGGGCCGCGGCAGCGCGGACCTGGGTCGGTGCCTCTCCCGTTTCCAGCCTCCCGGGCGCCGCTCACCTGGAGCGCGGAGGGCGGTGCCGGCCGGGCCGAGTCCCCGCGCCTCAGGCGGCGGTTGCGGGGACGGCGCCCCAGCCCACCCCCGCCCCGCTCGGGCTGGGTCTCACCAGCCGCTGACGTTCCGTAACCTCTCAGTGCCCTTTTACATGGATTTAAGAAATTGACTTCCATCATTTCGCTCCTCAAATTAGCACTACAGCAAAAATTAACAGGGTTCCAAATCCACCCTGTTCACGGACAATTCGGATACTATTACCGTGTACTTCACACACACGTCACTTACGCCAGCAGATTTCCCCCCCCCCCCAATCCCACCAGATCCTGCGAAGTTATCTGTGCAACAGGTTGGTGAGATACATTTTCTGTAACAAAGGGTCAAAGAGCTGTACAGGATCGAGAGCTACTGACAGAACACATGGGCAGTTACACTCCTTTCGTAAAGTGGACCTTCAAAACAATCAGGTAATAATAGATACAACCTTCATTTTCAACTAGTTACCTCAGGCACCTTCAGCTGTACTACTGACCCAGCCCAAAGTGCTTTTCTTTAAATACAAATCAAGGCACACTCAGCTGACTTCCAAAGCACGGGTCCGA
This sequence comes from Grallaria varia, assembly GCA_013396735.1. NCBI lineage: Eukaryota > Metazoa > Chordata > Aves > Passeriformes > Formicariidae > Grallaria > Grallaria varia. Next base: position 1,329,377 of record VWZG01011231.1, on the reverse strand, counting down.
TCAACTTTAACACCAAATTTGACTCTTTCCCATTGGCTCAGTCTTTCAGGCTGCCTGGCCATCATTTCTCTGGTTTTGCCACAGTTATTCCAGTTGTTCAAAGCAATTGCAGTAACAATGTTCTTTCCATGTTATCAGAATCCATAAGCCAACATTCTGCAAACCTTTTCATGGCTGTCCTATTTGCATTTGTTTTCCAGAGGCAAATATTTCTCTGCCTAACCAAGTACTTGATTGATTTTGACATTACATATTAGATGCCTCCTAGATGTATAGCGGTTCTGTTTTGGGAGATCATCTTTATGCACTATTTTCATTTCAGTTTAATGTCCAATCTTTTAATTCTCTTTCTCCATTTTTACCAGGACTAGCTTTAATAAACTGCTTCTGATGTACCTACTTCAGAGTCCAACTACAATGATGCTGCTGAAGTTCTGGTCCGAAGCTATCTAAATGAAAAATGCAGTTAAGGACCCAATTATTTATCTTCCAGGACCTCTTTGTATTATCGAACCCATCATCAATAACAAATGAAACTATGGTGGTGTCACTCTGAGCAAGTTAAATTACATCCAGTAGTGACAGCAGCAGGATTAAAATTCCCCACGCTGACCTACCACAGCGACATCTCTGGGTGACGGGTAGAATTATGACATCTACCTTTTTGTAGTTTGGGGATTTTTTTTCATTTTTCAGAACACTGAATTTTGCAATCTGAGCTATCAAAAATACCTCACAGCAATTAAGGGTTTTTTTTTCAAATGGAGCAGTTCAAAACAGAAAAAAACATTAGACCTTCCTTTGAAGCGTAGCTTAAGCTTAAGAAATATTTAGCTCATCAAGACAAGATTCTTTAGCCATCATGTATGTTGCAGAAGCAGCTATAAAGGAAGATGAAAATTCCTGGGAAAGTGTGTGAATTTTCATAGATATTGGTAGAATCTTTGCATAAGAAAGCTCAAGTAATATGAAGTTTCATATAAAATAAGAGAGAAAAAAATAAAGACAGAGTGCTCAAATATGCAGTAAGGGAAGAGGAGGAGACAGAAGATTAGAAAATTAAATTTATCTAATATATCAAGGTAAAGGAAGCTTACAGTGCCATTTCTGACTGGTGCTCCCCTTCCCATAGCAACACCATTTTGGTTTCTGAAAGCAGGCAGGATAAATAGGGAAGTTAATCAGTATTGCCATACACCTTTTACAACAACTTCCAAAACAGAAGAGTTGAGGTAAATGTAAAAGACAACAGTTTTAGAAAAGACCCGTTCACCAGTGTTGGGACATAACTCACCCCTTATGGCTGACAAACAGACTTCTATATTTACATATTTTGCTTTCAACAAATTACAGAAAATTATAGCATCCTCTTGACACTGAACAGAGCCTTGAAGTAAAGATCTAAATTCAAACTAATGTCACATAAAACAAGGTCTAAATACACACCAAAACCTCAGTCCATTCTTTTGTCAATTGTTTTCCCCCCAAAAACAGTTATTTGAGCTACTGATGAAACTATGAAAGCTACTGCCATCAGCTATTCGAAACTTTCTATGCTTTTGTCATTGTCAGTTGTGAAAAAACAAGAAAGTATTGAGAATAGAGAGGTACCAGAAATGTTTCAGGCATATTAACAGATCCCAGAACTTCACTCCCACAAGTAACAATCTGTGGAGATTTCCCACAGGATATTTTATGCAGAATCTTTCTTCAAAATATAGTTGGGGGAAGGAGATATTAGGAGGAGGGGCAAGGAATCAAAGAACAACAGACTGATCTGATTTTGGACACCAAAATCCCTTACTAATATGTCTAGTGCAAGAAAAATTATATTGGCGTGAGAATAGAGAAAGAGAAGTTACCCGGACTCCACATCCAGTTCTAGTATTCTGACCCACTTACTTCCTGTGTGACAAATACTTACATTTTTGTAACATATGTCAGAGTGGAAAATATTTTCACAGGGAAGACTGTATAGTACTTTATTAGCTTATCAAGTGGAAGATATTACAGAAGTGCAAATTATTATTTTCCTAATTGCATAAAGGAAAATGTCTTGCTTCTCTAGCTAAACGACACATTCAGCAGTTCAGGTAAAAGACATCTAAAACCATGCCAAAAACTCTGATCCATTAGCACATAAGATGATCGCTATTGGCTGATTCTAGCAACTCGGGATATTTTCAGGCACTGTAATTATATAGGAAGTAGTATCATGCTTGTCATTTTTTATGAATAAGAACCAGAAAAGGAGCAGTAATTTCCTTAGTAACATGACCACATGCTAAGTAGTGGGAGTGGTAGCTGGGCAGCCCTGCCTAAACTGTGATTACTCTGACATGAGTCATTACATTCTTTGCCTAAAGTTTTATTCTGCCTTCCAGTGAAATGGAAAACTACTCTTTGTCTTCATATATGACAATTTACACAACCCATCCTTGCACATACTTGATGCAAAGCTCTTAAAGAGAATTTTTCTACAAGCTGCAAGAATGAAGAATTCACAGGACTGCCCAGAGTAGCTCCATTAGCTGTGAGTTACTTCAAATCCAGCTAGGTTAGATCCCTTATGGCAAAAATTTTGTTGTTTTCACACTTTACATCCACTCTGGAAATGGCTTTACTGAGATGTGGGATGAAATCTGAAAGCACCAATGTCCTAAAAGAAGCACAGCACCTCTGTCAAGCCCTCCCCATCAGCATTCCATATTAACCTGCCATACCTCTTAAACATCAACATGGCATCATGCTGTCTGTGTAACCCCTTGCCACAGATACACTGGCACTGGAGTGCTGTCCTTTGTGATATCAACCTGGAGGAGGCTGAGAAACCAGCAGTGTGCTGGCCATCACTGGCCACATATCATACACTGCTGTGCCCTTCTGTGGTCAACCCCTGACTTCTGTTTTTTGAAGGAAGGGACTTAGTGCAAAGACACCTATACAAAGCAGCTATCTGAACAGATAAATGAGGAGGAACACAACTGGGACTGATGCTGTAACTTGTATGCCTTAATTATACCAAGTCGTATACTTGCCACTTCTTGAGACCATTTTCAAATGTGTCTAGCTTACAGAAACAAGGAAAAAAATGGGACAAAACACGAGGATTCACTGGAACTTTTCGGTTTGACCTTAAGCATCAGAATTCCAGTCTTCTTAAAATAACTGGGAGAAAATACATTTACTCCAAAAGCACTGTTCTGCAGCTGCAATTATAAAATGCAGAAGTAAATGCACACTATGAGCATGGTATGCACAGATTGCTCACACAGCAGTTCTTATTCCCTGCTAAACAAAAGACAAAGCAAGTTTCTACTGTAGACTTGCCTTAGAAGAAAAAGGACGCACACAAAATGCTACACTCAAGCCTCAGTTCCCGCAGATGCCACACAGAAAAAGTAATGATTAGCGTAATTACTGGCTAAGAAATCAAGTTTATTTACTGGTAATTTTCAAATTAATTGAAGACATCAGGGCAAATTAAAATGACAATATGAAGTGACAAATGCTCCAGGACTTGAAATCTGACAATATTTAGTTTACAAATTACAAACGATGGCAACTGTGCTTTCTAATGTCCTCCCTGGCTGCCAACTGAAACAAGCAAGTTTAGTCAGCAGTAATCCAGACCTCCATAATAAAACTACCAATATCAATTCTTGCTATTTGATCTGCCTTAGGTCTGAAAACAGAAGGTCTTTCAGAAACTCCTAAAGTGTTACCTACAAGGGGTTGGTGTTAAGAAACCTCACGACCCCTAGCCTCAGAAAAGTTTGCAAGTAGAAATGTCCCATAGCTGATCATCCTGTAAACAGTGCTGTAGTACGGCAAGAGAGTTTCAGGAGTTAAATTAACCTTAGTTCATTCACTGACACACTGGAATGAGAACACGCTCTGACTTGCTAGAGGTTCTGGCTATATCACATTTAATTTCTGCAGACCTAGATAAGTACAGAATGGGTATGAATGATACCAGAAGACTGATCTTTACTTACTACCGGTTAAAAGATTTATGTCTCACAAATCAGTGTTTTCCAATAGGAGTTACTTTATTGTTAAACTCCTCTAATTTGCAGCTCACTATTGAAAGTGTTAAGTCAGAAATAAAATGAAATTTTTTTGAAGACTTTGAAAAATAATTTTCACTGTTAACAGCTATTAGAAGTTCACAAAGCTACAGAATTCCATGTGTTTATGTCAGCTAGTATCAGCCACTGCTGGAGCCAAAAACCCCAAGTGCAGTCATTGTTAGATATAATACAAGAAAACAGAGAATCATCTTTAACAAAATCCAATTAATCATTAAAAATTATTAAAAATAAATTATTGCGTGGATTCCATGACAATAATATGTTGTGTTCTTCTCCCTCTCTTTGGATTGGTATTGAAGCAACTTGTGCTGGCATTGATTAGACACACCTGCTTCAGAAGCTTGAAATACACTGGTAAAAAGGCACTAAACCTAGTTTTATTTTCTTGACTAGTTTGGATAAATATTTTAAACTGGAAAGAAGCTGGACAAGGTTTTATGGGTCCCTTTTTACCAGAGGGTCTGTTTTTCTCTCTTTGCTTTTCACACTGGAAGAACTGTTACTGTGGAGCCAAGAGTCGTAAGTTTCTGGTTTTCCATGTTTCTGTAAAACATCTCAGATACAGGAGAATTAACAGTCTCTCCCTGCATGCGACTGATGTTTTTCACTTAGAACATAACTGACATAGAGGCAAGGATAAACAGAAGGCCAGAAAGTGCCAATAAGCAAATTTGGAACATTCAACAGATAAAATGGTACTGTCAGAGGTGTCTGTTAACAACTGGGTAGTAGCATTTACATTTCTGACCTTCTCAAACAGAAATGGCAAAAAACTTTAAATCCTTCTGTCTCTCAGTGAGAGCAAAATAGACCACACAGGTAGAAATGCTAACTCTATTATGCAGATCAAAGTGTTCAAAGCAGCTTTCTCTCCATCTATTGGCAAAGCTACCAGCATTCTTTAGCATGAATCTGGAATCTGACAGGTTGACACTACATACTCCTGCTCCAAAGCACTCTGGTTGCATTTGTAATGTTTCAAAGACAAGAAAAAGAATCAGAATAGGTAAAAGAACTTTACCCGAGATTGACAAAGGCAAGGTATTTGGGGTTGACAAGGCCAAACCAGTCATGGCTTTATGCCAATTATAATGGTCATCTAATAAAAACACAAAAGGGAGTCCCTCAGTTACTTAGTACCTTCTTTGGAGATGTACTCATCTATTTATATTGTCCCAAGCACAAGTCAGGTTCTGTACTGCTTGCTAGGTTTACTTCTTAATGCAACTTACGTCTTCCATATAATGACAAGGAAAATACCCACATGCTAAGAAAGCACTTCATGTTTAACTTCACACTACTGCAGCATGGCAAGAAATACAACATAGGCAGAAACAGCTATCCAAGAAGCCTACCAAAACTAGGACACAACGGAATATTAACTGCATTTAATCTAACTCAATTTTGGCATACTATTTTATATTTACCCACAATAAGTTCTGTCAGTGTATATATTTTATTTAAATCCATTAAGGCTGACTTTCTTTGTATGATAAATGGACTCATAAAGATCTAAATAAATATTTTATTAAAAATCTCTGTATAAGAAAGCTGGTACAACACAAAAGGGAAATATTCTTTATGTGTTTTCCCTCTCAAAGCAAAACATGCCAAAATGTTAATGAAATCACATTAAGCCATGAAATGCTACCATTCAGAATTCATCCCAGTAGAAGAAGCTAGCAGAAAAACAAAGTTCTACCTCTTAGAACACCTCTTTAAAAATACTTCTTACCACAGCTTTCTGTATACCTTTCACTTAAAACTCCATCAATGATGTATGGGAAAAGTACATCACAAATACATACACTACTAATTTAATAGTCAAATGATAAAAAGCTTTCAAATATAATTCTATATTTAAATTCATGCTCATAAAGGAACCAAGAAATATCTTCCATGCCTAGAAATATTCAGGGTTTTTTATTGTATCAAAATAGACATTTCATTTATACATTTACATTATGCTCTGCATAGGTAACATTTCTACTGCACTGAAGGAGCTGGTCACATGGTAGGTTTCCTCAACACACTTGTAGCATGATTTATTCTTTTACTATAGGTCATACAGAATCATAATAAAATTGTTCTCCTGAGGACTGTAGCACAATATGATAACATGATTAAATAAGGGTCTGTTCCAATTCCACTTTGTACCAAACCCTGCTTTAGTTGTGTTAGAGGATACTGAGAAAACCACCATTCTTTCCTGGAGCACTACTCACCAAGTACTGGGCTACAGCTTTCAGGATGTCTGTCCTGAAGAAACAATCTTCGCTGACTGTTAAAGGACAGAGTGCTATGCCTCATGCTTAGGGAAGGAAGACCCTTTTGAGTAATACAGGAGTCAGATTACACCTAGTTTGTCATCAGTTTCTCTCATACCAGAAGAAGGTACTTCTAGAAGGATATGTAATTTCCTGACTTTTCCAAGATGCCTAACAAATATCCCAAAAAGGTGCTAGATAGTCACTGAGAACATTCCTATGAGCATAGGCTATATTTTGCTTTTCTTAGAAGCGGCTAGTACCCAAATTTTGGATGCCTCTTGATCCCATTCTGCGACAAGCCCAGGCAAGCTGCAGGCCTCACCCCAACTCTACAATTTCCCTGGAACTGAAAGCAAAAGGTACATCTCAAAGGAGGCACAGCATGCTATGAACACATGAATGGCTACTGGCATAGATGGCAGGACATCAGGATCCAGAATGTGCTGCAGTGCACATCAAACAGTAAGTTAAGATACAGGCAAAAGGACTGTGGAAAGAGTATTTATGTCTCTTCACATTCACACCTTTTTGAAATTTCATTTTTGTTAGACGAAATGCTTAGAGGCTGAACAAGTATTCTGGCAAAGCATCACCATGGACTGGCGTACTTATTTATGTTCTCACTTGACATCTACTTTGTCACTACCTGATACAACATCCTAGACTTCAGCAACTATCAGTTTGACCCTCTACACAGCCACCTGGTCTTCTCTTCTTGAAACAGTGGTAGGAAGTAAGGTTAGAACGGATAACAATTTTGCACTTAAAAAGTCTTTAGAAATTAGAAGCATTTTTCCACTTGTATACTTTGATTTGGAAGGAAATGAAATATAGTGATAATCTCTAAGCAAATATTTGAAATCATAAATATTTAGAGAACAAGAAACAAATGTTTGCTTGAAATGTATAAGGTTGCACTCAAAAGAAGAAATTAAATATTTCAGGCCAACCACAGCTGCAGCTTTTGGGTCTGAATTAATTCCACCAGCTGCTAGCATTTGCTAAGTGATCTGTCAGGAAGTCATCCATCTTGGGATGTCTCTACAATCAACAAAAAAATATAGACACCTACAAAAGGCAGTGAACTGAATTATCTGCTGAATTCACCTGTCTCTTTTTGATAGTGGAGGGAGCACAGGGTGACTAGCCTCCCACTAACACCTTAAGCTGTGGCTTCAGTTTAGGCAGAGGGGCTGTTTCACCTATCAGGGTTCAGCTCTGCTGTCTTCCCACAGCCATTCATGCTTGCACGAGTGTTCATACAGCTGAACAGGTACGGGGACTTGGTGTGGATGAATATGAAGGGAAAAAGAGGTTGTTTTTCAGCTAGATATATTCCCCAATGGGTTCACCATGCAGCTGCAGGATAGTTTTACTGACAACAAAAGGAATTATACAGATGGGGAAAAAGCAGCTAAAGGAAAGCTGAAGAGGGCCCAGAGCACTGAGGCTGACATTTTGGAACCCCAGCTTCAATTAAGTTCAAGAATCAACAGCATAGCAGCCTTTAAGTTTTCTGATACTTATCAAAAAATATCAGAGCCCCATTATTCTATGCATTGATCCACTATAAAATTTATTCTGCTGGACCAAAGCAGTTTAACAATTTTGAATGGTTATTTTCCTATCGATTAGCTAATGCTAATTACACCAAACCAGTAATCCCAATCACTTCCCTATCACTAGCTGGCATAAAGATAGCATAAAAGCATCCTTTGCATACTTCAACAGATATGTGATCATATGCACATATTTCATCCAAGTCAAATGTGTTGTTGGGTATTATGTAAATGCACAGATCACGGTATTAATCTCTGTGGAAACACAGCCCAAGTAACTTGAGTTAGAAAGGTTGAATCCAAATCTTAGTGTAGTGAGACAGTGAGACTATTCAAAGCAGTTTCAGAACCAAGGTAACATTTTAGAAAACAGCACACATGTTTTCACAAAATTTTCCAAAATATAACTTCACTGTACAAAGAAATGTCCTACAAAATTAAAGTGTAATAATTTCCACAAGGTTAAAGTGACCTATCACATCAAGCACTGTCTGGAAACTGTTGAACCAACAACAAATACAATGCTGTTGTTTAAAGCTCACAATACCAGTAAAGACAGTAAGATAGTCTTTGTCCTGTGTTCTGGTAGACTCGTTAGTAGGACATGGGTATTTATTTAATAAAAATTTAATTTTGTTTTTTTTTGTTATATCTGACCACTGCACAGTTCAGTTCTGGAAAACAAGTATTTCAGTCTAACTGATTAGGCACTTCACTCCCAGACACAGTATTGTGTCAAAGACAGACACAAAACACAGCCGTGTCATAGTAGCTGGAGACCAGATAACAACCATTAATCCCTACTGTGAAAACAAAACAGTCTGCACTAGTGTATGACTGACCGAACTGATCTGCTTTGCAACCTTATCAGAATTCTTTAATACAATAGGCAAAGCTATCTAGTATAGAAATATCCTGGTGTAAACAGAACTCAGAGATCAATTTGCCTCTTTTTTTCCCAAGCACATAATTCAATTATACACTTAATTATTTTCATTAGCCAAAACCAAACAGTAAATGGAAATATTACTCAAGATAAATACCAATAAAGATATAAACCAGCACTACTTTTACTGAACTTAGCTTGAAGAGTTCTAGCACTTGAGTGCCAAAAAAACCCTGAAAAACCCAGAAACTATCATGCTGTCACTTTTCAATACTTATGTCTGAAGGACAACAAAAACCCCTCATATACACACATCAGTTTAGAAAAAAAAAAGATTGGCTCAAATTCACTGAAAACATCAGCAACATGGCAAGATTGGATATAGCTTAACATACCCAAAGCTGAACATTCCCTGAGCTGGAACATTCCAATGAGTTGATTGAAATGTTACATAACTATCTAGAAATCAATTTACCATGTGAATGACAGTTTGACCAGTTCTTTTTTTCTGAAAATAAAAGTGTTACATTGACAACTGTAATACATTCCTCCCTCCTTACCTGAAAAGACTACAAAATGCAGTCTCCATGCCACATGAAAACAGATACCAATCGAAACAGATCTAGTTTCACTGCAGTCAAATAAATTCCTAATCTGTTCATAGTAGCAGTTGCAAAAATGTCGTATTTATATTCAAATTTTAACACTGTCAAACCAAAGAACTGTAGAAGTTATGCAATTGTTAAACCAATTTTGAACTCCTCAGGAAACACTGAAGACATAAACTGATCTACTTGTACACAACCAGTTACAGTTTCTTGTGAAAGGTGAAGCAGCTAAACATATTTTATTAATACTTGATTTCTACACATGCTTCAAAAGTTTTATCTTGACTAAGAGAAGCTAAAAGTTATTTACTTGTTAGCCAAGTAAATAACTGCTTCACATTAAGTTTTTAAAAGCCTTATACAATGATCTTTAGGATTACTGGTCAGAATGCATCTTACTATCTTGTGAACAATTCTCAAAATATCCTGTACAAGTCCTACTTAAATAACATCTCACTATATCCTTCCACTCAAAACAGAATGTCTTACAGGGTTTGTTACAGCTCTCATGAACTTGAGTAGAGTTTTGATACTGAACTGATAAGAGAACCATAAAAGCAGCAAATAATGAAGTAATCAAGTTTTAATTTATAGCGAAGTCCCTAACAGAAAAGAAGGGTCAGAACTGCCTATGTAAGCTCTCTTTTTCTCTCCTCAGTAGGCATGAGACAGCATGTACACAATTAGCCTGGTTTAGACCGTTTGATGCCATCTTTCCAAATCGGGCAAGCATTTGTACACAGTCGCCCCTCAATCATAGTATGTTAACGTTACTCTGTCTTGTTAAGCTGAAGACCGTAAGAGCAATAAAAACTGAAAGCAGAACCTTTTCTAAATGACAACTTTTTTAAAAAGTATGTGTTATGTTATTTTGCAAAACCCTGACAAAATATTAACGTTTAACTTTTGTTAAACTAATGTTTAACTATTCTTCTTATTGCCAGTCTAAAGTACCCCTGTGATCTGCATTCAGAGCGATATCTTAGGCTGAATCAGTTTACCATCCTTTGTGACAGGAAAGCTTGGGATGCCTTAACTCATTCTCTTAGTCTTTGGGAGACAACATGGAAATCTTACCTCTCTTCATTTTTACCTACTGAAGCAGCAGGATACTGGAAATGAGGTGTGTTCAGTGGCCTTGGTTTTCAATTCCCAGTTTTCTAAGATCAGCATCTGTAAGATGGAGTAAGTCCTGTAGCAAATGCCAGAGTGAGGAATGTATTATACATATTAGTACAGAAGAATTCAAATTTCTTTCAGATAGGTTAGCTGTTTCTGATACCATAAGCTACATAGCAACAAACCTAAGTATATTTATATATTATATGAAATTCCTTTGTCATGTTGACCTATGTCATTGTTTTTTCTCAAAACAAAACTGGTCAATTTAGCTGAAGAGTTTCTAAAAATAATGACTCCTTTGAGTAGAAAAAAAAAAATCCCCAAGAGTGCTAGTATGCCAATTGCACTTAAACTAATGAAGGAAGATAAATCCCAGAGTTAACTGATGAGAATAATAATATTGGAAAGGGAGGCTTTGTATAATGAAGAGGATATCCACTGTACTTAGTAGATAGTATGGGTTGTGACACTGTTTCGAAGAACATAAATTTCCATATAACGCATTTGGATAATCAAACCTGAACTGTTCTTTTATTCCCTTTTCTCTCCAAAAAATCAATACTATTTCACTTTCAAAATAAGTTTCTGAGTAACTCGAGGCACTATTTACAAATCAGTACAGAATTACAATTTGATGTTGATTTAGAAGTACGTACAAAGCTTCATTTGATGATGAAAATGTTCAGAACAAATATTTTTAATTGTTCTGTATTTTCACTCTAAGTTAGATAAAGAGAAGCACGTAGAACGTACTCCATACTGTTACTGGCAAGTCATGTTACTAATAGTGCCTTTCCTAATTTGACAATTAAGGCTGAGTACCCTAAAAGACAAAATTTGATTGATTCACTGTGTAAATAAGAAGACAATTGACACAATTTCTACTCTGAGCCACTGTTTTTAACATCGTAATTTAAAAATCTTTCTTTCATACTAAAACCACTGCAAAGGCATTCTTCGCACTACACTGAGTAGCACTCTAATTGCTGAAGGCCTTGATTTCTAATGTCACTAGCTAACACTTGTTCAAAAGCTGTTAGAGAACTTGAGTCATGCCTGAAAATGTCACATTAAGTGCTTCTCAAATGATAACTCATACGTAACTAAAGACAGGAAAGAAGGGAGTTGAATAAGTATTACTTTTTCTTTATCCCTTTCTAGGTTTGCCCAAATGCAAAAATTGGTACTAATGTTGAATTCACATTTCAGTAAAAAGGATTTTTCAGCTCTGGCAACAGTGACAGAGCGTACCACCACTTCTTTCAAAGAAACCCCAACACCCTTCTGCCAAATGCCAAAATCATCCTCAAAGAAAATCCAAAAACAAAGCAGCACAGATGCAATATGCCTGCTCTCCAAATTTGAGCAAAAAAAACTTGTAAGGAGGAACACAAACAGGGTTGTTGTAAACTCCAGTACTGAACAGCAGGTGCTCAGAGTAACACAGTGGGAGCTTTTATAAACACAATTTGATGGTTGGTTTTCTTGTGGGTGTTTTTTTGTTTGTTTGTTTTTTTGGGGTTTTTTTGTAACTTTAAAGAACTTTCTGCATTTTGCAGTTGACAACATTAATATAAGGAAATCTTATTTCTCAGGTAGAACTGTCTCCTGTCTTGGAGTTTTCTTTCTTCATTCAAGATCATAAGCACTTTCTTGTCTGGGTTCAGAACTGGCTAGAGCAGTTGACTGAAACCCAAGAACTCTGTCTACTACTGCCCTGAATTTACTACTTAGCAAAAAATAATTTAATTCAAGAAAGTGTGCATCACTGTCCTCCTCAGCAAAATGTATATAATCATACCTTCTACTGCAGAGATAAAACCCCAGTCTAAATAGTTATTAGTAATAAGTTTTAAAAGTACAAGACATCAAAGGCAATTACTTAGTCTTTCAAGAACTGAGAGGCTTGGTTTAACATGGTTCTTAAATGTATGTCTAGTATTAAGCAGGTTGCTAAGTATGTGAAGTCATGCTAGTCAGGCATTTTCTCAAATTAAAGTTTTGTTTCAGAAAAATATTCACTTTGGCTGAGGAACTAAGAGATCATAAAATATCTGTAATATACAGATATTGCAGAACTGAAATTCTGACTCATGCCCTGAAATTGAAAAAAGTCCACTCTATCCTGAGTGATGCTTTAAGTCTATTTTTAAGTTTTGCACTTCAGTAAAAACTTCTTACAGGCAGCTTTCAGGCTCTGTAAGCTGTCAACTATCTTTGTTGCAAGATTTTTGTTTGCTGGTTGCTGTAACAGCTGTCACAGGGTCCTCTGTGTTACAACAGTAGTGTGAATCAAATGAACATTTTCCAATGTGCTTCTAAGGCTTGATAATTGAGACAACTTGGAAAAGGAGAAGATGCTGCTCTTTTTCTAGTTGTGACATATTCTACTTATGTTTAAAATCCTTTTATTTTAATTTTGCTTGGATTATGACATTACTACCACACTCACTAAGAACTCCGGTATACAAGCAGCACAGATGTTACACAGAAGTCAATTTTAAATACATTTTAGTGCCACTCCATGGAAGTTTGATTCTTTTATTTGTTTCAAAGTGAATCCAGGGATATTTTGAGTTCATGATACTATTCAGTCATATTTTTCACATTTATTTTCTGAATTGGGAATGCAGAGAGAAAGAAATAAAACGTGTCAAAGCAGCAGTTAATTGATGTTATTGTATGTAAATATCAATAAATTTTCACATGGATGATGATAACTGAAAACATAAAATGTACAATAAAGGGAAGATTTTGATCAGCTAAGAACTGTGGGAAAAGGGTTTCCTAAGAATTCCTAAATAATTTTCTAGGGATCTTCAAGATTACAAATGTAAGGTCCTTCTGTAATGTGGTATTTGCTCAATACAGAAGATTATTTTTAAGTTCCTTTACTTGTAAACAACTTCATAAAAAATTGGCATATAACTTTGTATTTTATCTACGTCTGAATTTTAATAAATTTATTTGTTAGTTTTTGCAGAACAAAAGTTATCTATGTGTTTTTGCTCTGGTGACTATGTCCATTTG
>VWZG01011231.1:1288171-1315687 GCA_013396735.1 Grallaria varia | reverse complement strand
ATTTGTAACAATCTGAGATGGGCAAGGCTAAACAGGACAAGCAGCATTATAAACACAATGGAAGCATTTTTTATATACATTCATTTTACCTAGCCCACCAGTGACTCTTTCTCTGTGAGTTTTAACACACAGTTGCAAGAGACATTGTTTTTATTTTCCCCTTTCCCAAGACAAAAACAAACTATCCACCTTCAGGTTTTTTGTTCCAACATCACAGAATATTACAGAACATTAATCACGTGTATTACATCATCTTAACATTTTCTCAAGAGTTTTATTGAAAGAGGACAATTCTTACCTCTATGTCATCATATTGTTCAAAGAGTGTGCAATATTCTGCGAGACCAAGCTGGCTCAGCCAGTTCAAAATGGGTAGATACTTCATTATCTATTCCCTCACGACGCCTCTGAAAAACATAACCAAATTACAAATAACATTGCTTAGGAATTTTATATGACTGAATTCAGAAAGTACTTCATAACATGCAAGTTTCAGTATTATGGCCAAAGCAACTACCTCTTACCAAGCGGCCAAGAAAGTGTTAGTTACCTATGCATAAATATTTTTACATTTAGTTTATTGTTTCATTGTAATCCTCATACAAGCAGGGAATGTTGAAGTGTATTTTGTTCAGCTCTCACAGCTGAGTTAGTATTTTAAAATATGAATCAATAGAGTCTCTCGATACTGCAGTATCAATTAAAATGTACTCAGCTTTTGTATTCAAAGAGAATGTTCCTCAATGTGCTCATTCAGTGATAACACCATTCTTCTCACATGCATGACACATGACAAAATGCATTAAATGAAGAGCAATAGCAAAAGGAGCAGTGTTTTCTACAGGAACTGTGAAGGGACTGCATTCTTCGTAAGACAGTCAAAATGACTAAGATTCTGTGGTGGGTGTTTGCTGAAGATGGGAACATAGCTAAAGTCAACCTATTATGAAGTATTTCTAAGGAAAAAAGCAAGCGAGTTTTTTACAGTTTGCTATCCATCATGTCATCTGAATTTGCGTTATCTATAAATAAAAATAATTTGTTAATTTTTCCCAGTTGCTAAAATGAAATAAAAGATAGGTATCAAAATGGACACATGATAGACTTCGGAAGATAAAAGGCACACAAAGTATTCCCCAAAATCACTGCTCTGTGTAAGCAGATATGCAAGATCTACACAGACAAATACTTAGGCTTCCAAGAATTGCTGAGTTTCTGAAGAGATTTCTGTGTGCAAGTTTGAGCATATCCTAAACCAATTCAAGAATGCCCAATCTGTAACTTGTGATCTGAACATTTCCTATCAGAACACTGATGCCAGAGGCAGGAAATGCTCATGTTCAGACACCCAGTATCTTTAATTGTACATTTCTGATATTTTATTTTTAATTGAAGATTTTCCTCTCATCTATACTTCAGGAAAAGTACTTGCTTAACAACTCTGTATAAACCAGTGGGAATTATGACTTTTCAGCTACAAACTACATGTTCCAAGATCTATGCCTACTCTGAACACACAAGAAGCTGCCCAAAGGCTGACAGGTAATGGTCAGCAAAAAGTCAGTGTTGCTCTGTCATACAAGGAAAGCCATTTAGCATTTTCATAATTTTTTTTTTTTTTAAATACAAATTGCAGACCTAAAACTACTGTTTGGCAGAAAGATAAGCCACAGTAGCAGTATTACCGGTATTAAAAGTACAATACATACCTAGAAGTATTTTAAAAGCATTTCAGTAAGAACAACTACTGTTAGTAACAGACACAATGTTTTGGACCAGACAGTTTTGGAAGCCTTTGTCAATTTTGCCTCAGTGCTCAACCTTGGAAACAAATCAAAATGGTTACACTTCAGAGACACACACCCCATTACACTGTGAAAGCAGAAATTCTGGAATTCCTCACTTCATGATGTAGTAAAGAAAAAACCTGCTCATTTGCAAATCACATTATTAAATCCCTCTATCATTCACTGGAATACTCTGATATATTATTTGCTTTACTGCAAGTTTTCTATTATTGTGAAAATACTGCAGGCTATGAATGATAAGTAAATATCTAAAAAAACAATGTTATTACAGTAACTAAGAGCATCTTGTGAAGTTACATTCATCAGAAAATCTCAACATTTAATTGACACACTACAAAAGAATTTCCTTGAGGAATGTTAAAGCCACAGAGTACATTCTTATGCGAGGCGAGGGCAAGTTCAGCCACTGACATCTTTCATTTATTGGTTTGCTTTAAACAGGTACTTTCAGATTGCAAGATGGTCAGCATGAAAGGCATATGATTGTCAGAGAGATAAAAGGAAAAACACAGCTACGTGGTTAGAACATAAGTAAAGTTGTGGAAAAGTAGCTCTTTTCTGGTTCATACATTTTAAAGTAACAGACTTTAAATTGGCTGTCATAAAGGAATTTGTTTTCAAAACTGTTTGATTAGTTCACTAAGAATTTATATTTTAAGACTACAAATTTTGTATTTAATTGTGAATACTTAGATTCTATGTTAGTACGTGACAATTAAAAAAATATCTACAAGAATTCATGGAGAGCAATCACACATCATTCTAGAACAAAGAGAAACTGCACTAAGCATGAAAGGAATCCCAGAATTTCTACAGAGCAACATTCTCTTTAACAATGCAGTGATAAACAGTGACTGTCTAATCTTACTTAGCCAGCTGCATTTGCTTTGTTATTAATACATACCAAACAGAAAAAAAACCCCAAAGAAAATCAAACTAAAATGACAATACCCCCATATCTCCAAATGCCCAGACAAAGCAAAAAAGTGATGTTACCATCATATGACAAGATACTAAGACATACAAGATGCATTGCTTTCAAATGTAGTGCAATTACACCTTACGATGGGATCATTTTATGGCATACTTTTATGTGCTATTAAGACACTGTTAACAACAATATGCAGATTTATCCCTTTTGTTTTAATGAAAAATTTGTTCCTACAACTGAAGCTGAAAAAAAGAATCTCCTTTCTCTTGGAAGATAACTAATTGCCTCTCTGATCTTTCTGGTAACAGTAGTTTTGGTGAAGAAAGGCAACAGAAACATTAACTCGAACAATTCTTCTTTAATCAATATTGCACTGTTAATTGGATGCAGGGTACAGACTAGTGATCAGAACTCAAGATAAAGCCCAATCAAGGTTAAGAGTAAAATGGAATTACAAAATAAACTGTAAAAAACACTAAATATATCATTTTGAGAACTAGTTGTAGGCAGAGGGAGTCTGCTTGACCAAGCAGAAGGGGACCAGAGACTTGATCTGGCAGAGAAAAATAACCAAGAGTAAAGGGTTATTTCAAGTCAGCTCAGGTCTCTGATTTCCTTCACTGTATAGCCAAAAAAACCAGACTGTGCTGCCACAAAGCAAGTAATGACAAGGAAGTGGTTAAATAGCAAAAGTGCAAATTTCAGACATTAAGTGTCGTCTCAAATCCTGCCACAGGTTATGGACTCCTTTGCCATCCAGAACAGCATCTGCATCTAAATATAAACACTTCCAATCCATTCTGGATAAAGCAAGTGAGGCACAGCCTTTCTTACTTCTGCCAACTGTGTTCTGGAAATAAGTACAGTAAAGGGATGGGTAGTATAATGGGGGAGTGGCAGCATGCGAAGCCACTGTAGCTGTTTGATTCAGTGCAAAAATCAAGGTCCTTAGACAGAGAAAGAGTAAAGCTGCATGGAAAATTTCAGTTCTGGTTTGTGACACTCAAAAGGTTTAACATCTTTTTTCTTTTGCTTTAGAACAATCTGAAAGTCTTTTAAAAATACCAAGTTGATATACTCTTAAACAGCCCCCTTCTCTTAATGAAAGAACAGGCTGGATTAAGGTCCCTATCCCATGGGAATCTATGCAGAAGCTGTATTCTGAAAAGTGACCAAACCATACATTTTACTAGAATCATATTTCAGGACTTGATGAAAACAGATGAGCACTGGAAAACAGTGGGAGAAGCAAAGCAAAACTGCATCTCTGAGTATATTATTATCTTGCAGCACTTGAGAGGCAAACAGATCAAAGGAAGCATTTAAATCCAAGCAGTATTACACTTAATTTAAAACACAAAAGAAAGAATGTCCCTGTGGAACTTCTAAACCATCATATTTAAAAGTCATAATCAGTATTTGCAACATCAGTGTTAAACAAAAATAACCAAAAATCCTAAGACTGTGTATACATGAGAGATTTAACTGTTACCCTTCTTGCCTCTTTCTGAACTTTCCAGACATTTCATTTCAAGCTTTTCTCTTAACTGTGACAATTAAAACATCATTTAAAACTCTGAAATTCTCAAGTTATCACAACATTCTGTGGAAAATGAAATTGAAAATAAATTGTAATCTCTAGGAAATGTACTCAATTTTTGCCCTAAATGCAAATGACAAACATAAGTTTGCTTGTGGGGTATCACAAGGTTCAAGCTCCCTGTCATACTTATATTGATACCAATTAGCAATTTCTGTACTACAAGCTAGGTAGAGAGAGGTGAACTTTATAGATATTTCACAACATAACTATAAGTAACTGCATTTTCATCAAATGAGTTAAATTAAAGCAAAAGTCTGCTAATCTTACAGGGTAAGGATATGATGACAACTCCTCCTACTGGGAGCACATCTGATACAACAAAATCCAGAACACCACAGGTTTCCCAGGTATCATACTAGGTTTTTGCTCGTACTAGTTAGCTCTGCAGTTTTTCTACCCTTCACTGATTTAAACTAGTCTCATCCAACTTTTCAGGACTATAAAAAAACATCTATGGGCTTTTAAGGAAGATGAAAATCATTTCACTGTTATACCAGCATAACATGGTTTATTTATACACATAGATGAGAATCAGGTTTCAAATTAATCTAAAGCATCTTTTATTGTAGGACTGTGTGCCACCACTACCTCTTAAAACTTTAGGTGAGACTGATGTGATGTAAAGTAACTTAAATTCATTGTGAACAGTGAAGCTCTGCTGATTTACTGGTGCTGGGAGTGCAGCTGGGAATGCAGCTCTCCATGGCTCCTTTTTGTTTCCTCCTTCACTCATACTTTGTTTCAACTGTGCCAGGAATGATTTCCATGTGAATGAATCCCCTACATTTATCTGAATAGACTACTCTGTTCAACCAATTCCATCTCCAAGGCTCAAACTGTCACAGACATTACACATGCTGTTCAGCCTTCCTAGAGGAGTGGTTTTCACAAGAATAGCTCAGAGCAGACAGAGCTAGTAGGAATATGAAGTATCACATAATATGCTGAACAGACTACCAATATTCTCATTCATTTACTTCAGTACCTGATTTGCTTCAAGTTTGCGTGTTCGAGTTGTTTTGAGCTATTATACTCAAAATATTTTTGGTAAAATTTGGACAAATTGTTGCAAAGGACGTAAGGATACTGAATTCTTTGAAAAGAAACCATTACCATAAATATTGTTGGCAATCTAGTTACTGAAGTGATACTTCTAACATGGATTTTTACATCAATCCAACATTTAGCAAACCTGTTGCAGACTACAGAGAAACAAATACAAAACATGACTCAACTTGTATATGCTGTTCTGGCCAACATTTATGTAAAGATAAATAGTCTACAAAGTACTGATCAGGACTTAAATACATATTAACTGAGCAACCACACAGCAGATTTTCATTCCAGACATTTCACAAATACGGAGCTACTTTATCCTTATGTCAGACTTCAAATCAAGTCTTTTCAGTTGGTGGGTAGTCAATAATTATCACCAGTAACTTACAAGAAACAACTAAGACAGTGTTTCATCATTCTTTATGTACTGCTTATGGAAGGCATAGACCAACCACTCTTCATTTACTTTCCTTACATACAGGACTGCAACTTTCTCCATTTCATATCAACCAATTTTTAATTATTAAGCCAAAGCTCTGAAACAGGATGAACAACCAACAGCTGTGATGACATGCTGAGACAATAAATATCCTGGTATGTTTATGTTCTTACAACACTTCTACAAGCATAGGTTTGTCCTAGGAAGAGACTGACACCCTCCTGGTCCAATTCATGCAAATATTCTTGCATTTCATCTGGAATGTGGACGTGACACAAATTAGTTCAAAGAATTTTGAAAGTGTCACTTTGTTTCTGCAGACTTCAACAATACCCGACCCAGCATATTGGCAATTCCCTAACTCTGTCTCAATGGCCAGACCAGTTATTGTACATCCTCCCACAACTAGCCTAAAATTAAAATGAATAGTGTACTGTGTATGTTTTTTGATTCACAGAAATGGTAAATGTTTGTGCTTAATGCAGGTGCTATGACAGCAATCAGGTATTAATGATCCTAGCATGTCACCAGAAAAGACTAATACAAATCTCCAAATAAATTCAGTACATGCAACTTAGCAGATATTTTGAAGGCTGTAGCTAATTGTAATGGTATTTATGTGATCAGACTCAAATAAATAAATAGAACTAAGATAATCAAACACTTCAACAGGAAGTGTTGATCACTACAGCCTAGCAAGTCTTGACTCTTTCTCTACGTCTGTGTCATCTTTTGTAGCTAGGTGGGAGTTCATCCTACCTGCACATGAAGCCAATCACAAGCAGCATGTTCAATGATGAACTTGGACCAGAGTGCACTGTTGAAAAGACTCCACAGCTGCCTCTCAGCTTGAACAGCCAGTGCCTATAATGCACCCCAAGAGTAACAGGCTGTAAATGCATATGCCATACAATCAGAAATCTGGTTAAAGTGAGCATGCTAAGCTCTCTGTAGGGAGAGGGAATCAAGAGAAAATTAAGTTACAGCTGTGACTGCATGCTAAAGTTTTACTGTGGACTGATGAAATTTAAAACACAGTACTCCTGCTCCTTTCAGATCCTCAGCCACAGCAACCCAGAAGTTCCTCACTTCTCTTGCGACAAGTCTACTGTTTGTGTGGTAAAATGCTAAACTGGACATATGGAATGGCCCTAATTTTACTCAACAAACAAAACCAAACCATGCCCCTGCAGAGTGTCCATTTTTCAAAAATGTGCACACCCAGGACCACTCAAAGAGCCTGCCTCAACTTCTTTAACTACTAGTTACTACTGCAATAGGTTTCTGAAATGTTTTATCATTTAGTGTATTTTTCTTCATCTCTTCTGCCCTTCGGAATGGGAAGGAAATGGTACCACTGCCACATTTTTTTTTAATAAGGCTGCTCATACACACAGAACTCCTGAATCAGGCTCCACAAGTATATTTTTTTTTTAAACAATACGCTTTATACTTGCCTTCTAATGTTTCAACTTCTACAGTTAATTTAGGTCTTCCTTTCAAAATGTTCTACAAATAATGTAACTTCAAAAAAAAAAAGGCTAAGATAGTCACATGACTAATTAATTTTAAGATATGAATGCTATCTAACCTACCAAAATAGACTTATGGTAAGAATCAAACTGGCAGCAGAAATAACAATAAAATAGATCACAGGTGCATTTGCTAAATTATGACCAAGGGACAAAGGAGCTCTCAAGCTGTGCTTCATTACACACCTCCACTGCAGTTTTTTGCAGTGTAACAAAAAAAAGGACTACAGTGGCACTTCTCACATGTGCCAGTTCTACATCAAGCTTCTTAGCTTAAGACTCATAAATCTGGTTTGAGCAAACCCAGCTGATTTTGCATTGAAATGGACTAGAACAAAAGTTTCAGTTTATCTGAGCTTGGTTTCTCCTTTTCTGCAAGAGCTTAGTAGTCACAAGTTTTTACTCTGCAATCTGCATTTGCTCTCATGTACGTATTCTATATATTTTGGGGTTTTTTTTCTTACTACTTGGCTGCTCTAAACTTCTGAACTCTGTAGTTAACAACAGGATTTGTCTATTCCTTCCTACTCTTTGCCTCTCACTCCTCCCCATTGGTCTGGTACTCCAAGCCACAGTCATGCCTGGTACATTTTCCTATCCATTTTTGTTGGCTTTTATGTTACAAGAGTGCTAAGAACTATTTAGGGATTTAGACCAGAACATAGTATGCTAGTTGCATATACTTTAAAAAGCTGCGTAATAAGTATTATGAATAAATTGACTTTGACATTAAAAATAATTTAGTTGTAAATTCAATACCCTCAGAAAGTAGTATTACTCACTGATTTGTTTCTTTTTGACCAAGATAATTACAAAGCAAAAGAAAAACAATGCTTTTCTTCAAGATGATCAATAACCATACAATTATTTGGTTGGAAAAGACCTTTAAGATTGTCAAGACCAAATAAGCAGGTTTACTATACTGTATTCAGTGAGAATCATTCTATAGGGCACTGGGCACAAACCTGGAAGAAATTAAATTGTAATATAAACTGTTTTAATTTTAGGTTGATGTTCTGTCTTCTAAACTGAATGTTTCTCACATACATGAGAGTTAGGGCTAGAACTCACAATACTACATAACTTGCCCTAAGACAACTAGCAATAAAAAAAGTCTGAGTATCATTATAACTTGGGCTAAAAATTGAAACCTTTAAGAAGGTGCTTTATGGGGGGGGCTCAGCCAAGAAGGGCAAGATGGGTCATAATCTCATCAACCTTCTTAGCAAGGCAATCTTCCTGTAAGAGTCAGACAGATCCTTCATTTATATCTGATCATACATGCAAAAAGCAATAGCTTGTTTTCGTACCACATCTTTGGACCCAAGCTGCCAGTGAGGTGAAATGTTAAAATATCTGGGTTCTAGATGGAGAAAATACTAGTAGCAAGTCAGAAATTTTTTCAAATCAGCTGATCTTACAGGCAAAAATGCTACCAGTCATACTTTTGTGAATGCATGGCAAGTCTCATAAAAAAAGAACTATTTCTTTTCCCTTTGAAGATACAGTACGGGCAGTACCAGGAGTCCTAGAGCCAGACAAAAACCACCACATGTAGATAACACAAAATGCCGAGCCAGTCTAAACTTGCAATGCCAATTCAAATTTGTTCAGAGTATTTTTGATTAATTTTGTGGTAGCAAACTTAATTCTTTACCAAGTCTTTCTACACACCAGTTTTATTGGTATTTATGCAGACAGCCCAAAGGATTTCTTTCCAGTCCTTTCTTGTTTCCCTTCTACTCTGTGATGCAGTGTTACTGCATTCCAGCCATGAACCACCCTTAAGTGAAGGCTGGATGCTATTGATTTCTCAGTCATCACCACTGAGTTTTTCTTACCTGCTGACTTCTCTACCACAGCATTCCTCATAACAAGCTTCTGCCCACACTGTGCTGTGCACTGACCCTCTGCAACAGAAGGCTCTCCAGCCCTGCCTCCCCATATTCTGTCGCAATCTGCTCCAATAACAGCACAAAACCAGAGACCGGATGATCCATGCTGCTGCAGTATAGGGCACCCTGAGGTAGAACTTTAAGGAACTCAGCTGAGATTCAGAGACAAGCTGATCACTTCAGCCACACCCTTAATTTGGAGCAGTCGCTGAACACCTGTCCAGTGACACAAGTGTATCTTAGATTGGGTTAAAATCCCAACGCATTGCAGCTGAAGCACTGGGCTTCTACCTAGAGTATTACTTTGCCTTTGATTGTGTTGTCTGTAATCTTGCAATTACCAGATCATCTCAAATCTTAATACTGTATTAAGTACAACCTGAAAGGAGACCTTGAGTGCTTTTAAGCACTAGAGTTGAACTCCTTAAACTTGTCCTCTGACATCTGTCTGAAGCTTTATGTATTCTCATCAGAAGAGCTACAGAAGACAGAAACAGCTCATTTACAACTCTGCAGTAGTAGCAGCAGCTCTGCTTTGATATATTTCCCCGCATTTAATACTCCACCTATTTCAAAGACATGCTAAGTGTTTACAATGCAAAACTAAATCTGCATGCAAAAGTAACACAGACTTGTACATCAGCAGTAATACTCCACAAAATGAAACTAAACCAGAACGCAGCTCACCTCCCATCCTGGAGGGCTTGTTCAATAGACAGGCTTTCAAAGTGAGCCTATATGAGTCTTGCTGTGGGTGGAGGGTCTGTTCTCTGTTGGGACAAGAGGGTAAACAAGTTTCAAGACTGACAGCATTGCATTGTAAAACCTGAAGTTTATTAGCATAAGTATCCATGTTCATTTTAAAAGGCCCACTAACATTAACTGATAAATCCAGAAATTTTATTAAAGAAGTGCATCAGTCTGTAACACCAGTCTTTGTACTAAAGTGTGTAGTTGAGAGGACTATATTAAAGTCTTTCAAGTGCTGTAAGCTACAATATAAAGGAATATTTCCAAAATATACTTAACACTCTAAGGGAATTTTCTGCTCTCAGTTCTAATGACATGGCTAAGCATGGGTGTACAGAACATGTACACAGAAAGACAGTGTAACATCTGTCCAGAGCACTGCATTTAATGGTTCCCAAACTTCATGGGCAGAGTAATATGATTAGTTTCCTAATTCTGATATTTTTAAATTTTACTGCAGTTTTTTCTGAAGTTATTCTCTCAGTATAACTAAACAACAAATTTTATCCTCCTCATGCCATCCTATCCTTTAACTTTTCACTTTCGCTCTTACAGTTTCATAGACTCCACTTCTAGAGAAGTCCTTCTAAGAGTATTTTCAAAAAGTAGGAAAAAACCTCCATATTAAAGGCACAGACAGATAGACGTGAGGTGCAATAAATAAGAAGAAAAACAGTAGCTAAAACCAGCCAGAAGAAAAGACTTCAAGAAAATTTTAAGCTGAAACTAGTAAAGAGAGTAAAGAGAACAAAAATCTAGCACAGACCAAAACAAATAGGTGAAAACCTGCAGTAAAGCATGATTAGAGAAAAAATCTGACACACAAGAATGACTAGAATTTTCCTTGTTTGGTTTTTTTCCCACCTTTACATGAGCACTGCTGCATTTTCACTAGTCGCAGAGACTGCAAACATGTTAATAACTCTAGAAATAAATCAACACTTGCCTAGATAAGAGGCTTCCAGTTTTTAAATTTAACAGGAGGTTAATAAATGCAAATACTGTTACATAATCCAGTTCTTTACTACAAAAAATGGATCATACATTCCCAGTAAAGAATGTTTGAAATGGATTTTGTTCCTTACTTCGTTACCAAAATGTGCACCAGATTAGATGTTTATATGTATTTCTGAACCGGCTAAATGAACTTCACGTAGAAATTAATGTACTTACACTGTAAATACACAATTTAAAACAGAACCTATGTGCAGTTTCAATGGTCACACTGAAATGCTCCCACTTGGGGCTGATCGGTATTTTTTAAAGTGAAACCTTTTAATAATTATATATAAACTCTTGTGTCTTACATGCAGTGAACAAAAAAGCCATGAGCTATTCCAAGGAAATTCCTATTTCCTCGACTTGGAAATTAAGACAATTATATTTAATAACAATATTTTTCTTCTTAAATGGTATCTGCCTGCATACAAAATGAGTCCTTTTTAAAAAATTTTTTGTAAAAACAAAACCAACCAAACACCTCACCCTCCTAGAAAAACAACCAAAACAATTCACAGTGCTTTTTAGTCTACTGTAGCTTTTATGTCATATAACAACATATCAGCCAACTGTAATTTCGACTGTTTGAGACAAGGACAATACAAAAGGAGACCAGTTAAACTGAAAAGAGAAAGTGTGTGGAGGAAGTGAAATAAAGTTATTAAAAAGAGAAGTATTTTTTCTCATTCTAAGATACAAAATGTTTATGACAGATTGCCCCGAAAGCACAACCATACAATATCCAGTAAATATCAGCTACTCTTCAAAACCCTCAGCCTCTACAGACTCTCCAAAACTACAAGGTTCTATAGCTGAAAAAACACTCATGAAACAGGGAACTGCTATAGCTTAATGATGGGGGATTAGAATTGAAAGTGAGAGCACTAGACGTTCTTTTCTAGCACATAGTTCAAGTCTCAAGTGAGACAGTAGGATAAATGAGCCAGAGGGCCTTCATTATTCTCCAGTGGACAACACACCACAAAAGATCCATACATTATGCCAGGAAAATACTCAGCAAGAATGAGAAGCCTTGGAAACAGAAATTCTTGTCTCAGAGTCTGGTTGAAGGTCACTGCTCTAACACTGCACAGTTCACTTCATTTGCATTTGATATACTGACATATAAAGGAATTTCTGTTTATGATCTTTTATTTCCTGCAAATTATCCAAATATTGAAATGAATACTAATATTTTCAATTTCATAGCTTGCTGGAAGGGTACTAAAAGAAACATTGAAGGAGCTACTGAAACTATATAGACAAACTGTTTTCTAATTTCTGTATAAAGGAAAACAGATTTAAAGTTTTCAGTTTCTACACCAGAACTTCCCTATAAATTAATAAGCCTACATCCAATTTGCTTGTTAAAATTCTGGTTAATAGCTTCAGAATATTCCTGTTAGCTAATTAAACATTATGCACTGATGTTTACTGATTTTCTAATCCCCTCCTTGACTTCAAAACAAACCTATGCTACACTGATTTTTTTTTTTTTTTATTCTACCATGTTTGAATCAAAAGAGGTTAGACACAGTTAAGAAAGCAGCACTAATCTGAAGACACTACTCCAACAAATAAATTGACTGGTCTTTCATTAAAAATATACAGAAAAGACTCCAACAGTCACTATATTATTTTCCTTTTTTTTCAGAAAGCCTTTTATATGACAAAAAGACTTCTTAGCCTAGGATCTACTTATAATTCAAATCATATAATCCACTGCAAAGGATTCTGCAATCCTTGCGTAATTTGGAAGTCTACCGCAGGAACCAATAACGGGTTTAGGTATGTGTCTTCAATGCAACAAATCATATAGTAAGTGTCCAAAAACTGGCACTGGTGACTGCCATCAGCTGCTGGGACAAAACCAAAAAGTTATGGGCATGAAATTAGTGGTTGCTACCAAGAATTTTAGACTTAGCAGTTTATTATTTGAACACAGTTTCTTACTGAGTGTGACCAAAGAGGAAGACACAAAGAAGGAAGCATTTGCTCTTTTACGAGCACTTGACTGAATGCACATACACACAGCAGACATTCACTAATCTGGTCCACCATTATAATGACTGTGAACTGCTGAATGATTTTCCTGACTCAATTCTGACAAATACTGAGAGTATTCTTTAGCCAGATACATAAGTAACTTTAGAAATAAACTGTGGTGGTTCAGAAGTAGGGACTATAACATACGGTATGCTTTATCTTCTGAAAGCAAAACCCACCTAAATACACGTAATTCAGTCAGAATACCTTACAATTTTGCCATCCAAGCAACAAAAGCACAACATCTTATTTCTTGAAGTTAAATTTCCAAGCTCATAAAATGCAACTGCCTCTTGCAATAGTACTTGCACTTAGTTTCCCCTCGTATTGCAGCATAAGGAAATGAGCTGGAAGAGAGGAACATAACTGTATCCTAAAAGCTTCAGCCTAGACAAAAACATCACATAAATAAGGGAATTGTAAAATCAATTGCACCATGAGGTCTTGCCCAAGAATGATTAATGCATTTCAAAGTTCTTACTAACTTCTTCCTTTGCTGACAGCACAGCATATATAAATAGAAACCAAACTCTGACCCCTGCACGTAGAACTAAGGCCAGGACAAGCAAGACAAGAACATGACACAAGTTACATGAATTGCTGTTGTAGCTAAGTAAAGTTTATCTGCATACTTAAAAATCTTTCTGTGACAGTGCTAGCTGCTGGTGAGAGGAATGTGCTGCTGTCATTACAAGGAAACCTAGAACCAGGACTACGCTGGTATTACAGTATCACAGTGGTGAATATGCAAACAAGGAAAGGCTGGGAGAGATGAAAACAACAATGTTTGGAAAAGGTACAGCATGTATATATCACTATTTTACTAGGAAATTGAAAATATTGTATTGCATTTTGGCACCCTCTGGTGTTGACTGATGCTGAGAGTTAAAATTCTGAGCAAAAATCCACTCTAACATTACTAATTGTGAAGACACTCCTGATGTCCATAAAAAAACAGGATCCTGTTAAAGCACACAATCAGTGCTTTAAAACCAAGAAACATGCAGAAGCAGTACAACCCAATCTATGTAATTCAACAGCAAGAAAACCTTTCTCTGAATATCTAAGCAAGTCTTTGTATTTCTGATAGTTTGGTGAAAGAGTTACTTCTTAAATATCTCTTAAAATCAGTTTATAATTAAAAGGTTGTTTTCATTATATATTAGGCTAAAATTATCATCTTTATTACTGAAGTATTAAAACAAAACCTCTTTTTAGCACGGCTCACTGTATCATCCCTCACAAAAAAGTTGGTGTTTGTGCCATGACTGCAACGTTTTTCCAAGAGCAGAAACAAGTACAGTCATGTAAAATGAGCTCTAAGCACAACTGCTGTAAAAGTAGGAAAGCAGACATTACACTGAATGGGTATTACAGCTGCTGTTTTCCTAAGCCTTTTCTACCGTACTCCAACAGGATTAGATCACAGACATTTACATGCAAACTTGTGTACGTAGCATGTTTTAAATCTCTCCAGTCTCTGTGTGTCTTTCTCAAAGCCATGATTGCATGTTTTCATTTGATAATAAAACTGACATAAAACCATCAATTACAAAACAAAATTGTATCCAATATAATCCCATATTTTTCCTCAAGATTCTCCCTTATTTTTTCAAAGGAAACTGAAAATATATGTTAAAATAAGATTAATTTTATCTTCCAAATAACTTAGACTGATAAATTGACAAAAAATATATAAAGTCAATTCTTATTTCTGAAAAAAAATAAAATTCCCCTGAACATAGTACCACATGAGAAGAAAATTTCCTTGTATTACTTAACTTGCAAGTAGTTAATATATAATTTTTAGGAAAAATAAAGAAAACGTAAAATCTTATAAACATTTTTCTCTCTCAAAATATTACAAAAAAATATTTAAATCTAATTCTCTGTGGATTTGAGAATACCCTCACTATTATATAATCACATTTATTTTAATTCAGAATGTTAAAAAACATTACTAGCATATTGAGCAATAGCTGCCATAATTAAGATCCAAGATTAAGATCTTTCCAGATTTTAAACCCACAAAAAGTTGGTTTGAAACTGCTAGCACACCTAATTATTTGTTACTAACCACCAAGCACTGCTCATAACAATAAGAATAGACATACAACATATCAATAAATAGACATACAAGAGTTCTTACCCTAGAAGGAGGCTATCCTGGTCTACAGTGCACTCTTAGAATGCAAAAGCTTCTTGCCAAAAGACACACCTTGAGAACTCCTGTGCCCAGTCAGCACTCAGACCTGCCCAAGGCAGCAGCTGATGAATCACAGTGATGATAACTGAGCATTGAGGTTGGGTTTTTTCCCTAAATCAAGGAGAAGCTGTGTGATATTTTATCATGTATTATTATCATGCATTATTACTATTATTATCATCATTATTACAATTATTAGACTCTAGAAGCCACTTAACAGTTTCAGTTAGGCTCACTCCCCGCTCACCTAGGCAGCGTATCTGCCCTGAAAACACTGATGCTCTCAAAACTTAGATGTATAGCTGCATCACTTTGCGATTCTCTATCCAAGGGATTTTTTCCTCAATCACATTGTGTATTGATCCTAACCAGAAGATCACTTTACTGAGGGGTTGGTGATGCCCACCCGAGGCACAGGCCAGTGCTGTGCTGCATGCAGATCCTGGCTGTCAGTGCCATGCTGAGCAGCACATTTCCCAGGGCTGCAGGATACACAGCCAGCCAGCTGCAACAGAGGAGTTCCCACTGCTACTGGTGATTACACTGCCTGGGTGTCCTTGTCTTTATCTAAAAGTGATTCTTAAGGGAACTGGCTTTTTGTTTGACAGTAGAGGTGGGAAGTAGAATTGTTTCAAGAACATCCTGCACGTGCTCCAAAGATCAAAATGTCAGATGACCTTTTCCTTGACAGGATCTGCCCAGTGTCCTGGGCTCTGATTTGAGACCTGTTCAATACCACACAACTCAGTATCTGGAAGGACATAAATCTACCTATGTTATCCTTATTCTTTACAGTGTTAGCCGCAATAAATGGTATTTTAAGCAATACTTATAGTCTGAATGTCTTCCTTATTGGGACCATAACCAACCAGTATCTCCTGGTGCAAATCAACACGTCACTAGATTGCTTTTAAGTATGATCCAAAGAAAGAGAGGTATCATGTCAGGAATGTTAAAATCCATCAGTTGAAAACTAATGATTTTGTCATTTATGTAATTATATTGAAGTTGTTATATATGGCTTGCAGGTGTAAATTCCCATACTGGATGTATGTCACACAAGTTCTGCCAGCACAGAGACTGAAAAACAATCTGAATTTCTGATTTTATGAAGAAGCAAACTAGTACAGGCTGTTTGGCATTGCTTTTGTCATGTTCTACCATGGATTAGATGCACACTCACCCCAAAGCCATTCTGCACTGCAAGATTGAAGACCCTGAAAGAACAACCTCAAACCAAAGCCAAACGCTTAACAAAGTTTTATTAGCACTATCAACATTACTTCCATTCTCCGTAGCCTAGGTCTTTATGTTTCTCCTTTGCCACTTCTTTTTTTCACCTGTACTCTTGGATTTTCCAAGGATTCCAAAGTAACACCTCTGCCAGATTCAACTACGCCATTTTTACCCAGCGTGAATGAAAGTTACTTGTCTAGCCTGCCTAGAGATATCATTTCTCACACTTTCACCAAATGTTGTTTCACTTATTCTGACTGGTAACATAAAACATATACCCATCTCTAGTAGATAACTGCATTGCTGACAAACAAGATGCAAAACTGTCAGTCAAAAAACGTAAGGCCTCTATGTAACCAAGCCCAACTACACAGCAATTAATACCAAATACAAAAAGTGCCTTTCCCCTTTCCAAAGTAGCTATGAATAGGATTAGTGCCTGAAGGTAAATTAAGAAGCCATATTCCTGCTTTTAGTCACACAAGAGGATATCTTGTCATCACAAGACTAACAAAAGCAAGCGATAATTTTGAAGCAAGCTTATGGAATAAAGGCGGTGTGTATCAAATAAGATTGAAATGTCCCTGACTCCCTATCTGGGTGTAAATGCCAACCCTAACCTCCATAATTTTGGATGGGAACTGCAATGGCATTTCTTTTGGCTTTTTCAGACTATTTTTTTGAATTCCCCACCCTAGTGGCTGCAAACTCTGATATTTACAAAATTAACTACAGTCATATATTGCAATAATAACAGTAAGAACATTATTTCTGTGGCGGATGTGGCAAAAAGTATGGGGTCTTGTTATCAATGATTCCTAGAATTATAGCTATCATTGACTCTGGAAGCTGCTTGTTTCACTTTGCTGCAGAAATGACTGGTATCTATTACTGATTTGAATAAACCAAGCTAAACTTCTATAAAAGTATATCACAATTCTAAACAGAGGAAATTAATTTTTGGGTTGTTAAATCAATGCTTATTGCCTGCCAGCATTTTGGAAATAGAAGTAAAACCCACTTCAAGAACAAAGGACATTCTTTTACTTCAATGCTAGAGTTGAAGAAAATTCACTGCTGATTTAGAGTGGCAGAGCTAACTCTGCACATTCATCACAAAGAAGCCTTTGTGTCTGCCCTGTCTACACAGAAGACCCTTTGATGTGCAGCTTTTTGTTTCTTCATACTGTAACCTTTGCTTGGTGAAAAGTTGCATTAACTTCAATGACTGGTTTTATGAGACAAAAATCGGAAGGAAGAATATAGAGGAACGACTACACAAGGATTAGCTATAAAAATCACTTGCTAGTTCAATATTCTTCCACTATGGCTGAGAAAAAAAAATTGTACCGATAGATTACAGAAGCGCAGAATCTGAGTTTGGTGTTCTGCTTTTAGGCTAAGTGCAAAATTGCAACATGGCATTCACTTACACAATATCTAAATAACTTCCAAAACATTTTAAATAATCTATTGCCACTAGCAATACATCTGGCAGAGCTACAGTTCTGAAAACATTCATCTAACGGCATTACATAACCACATTCATTATACAATTTTATGGATGGAAAATAAGAAAAAGAAGATTGGAGTAGAACTCCAGAGAGGTAACTTGGAGCTGACCTGGCTCTGACAGGGACTGGCAGATGTATTTGCTGTAGAACCACTTGATATCATCAAATTGAATTTTAAAAGGCTAGGAATTACTAAGAAAATCATAAGCAAAGAATACATTCCAGGTAACTGCTATGCTATTTCTAATGTTCATAATACCAATGACATCTTAGTTTGCCAACCATGCAGAAGCTTCAAGTTCCTTCTGTTTTTTCCCCATACTGCAAGCATTTATGTACAGGCACTCAAGATAGGCCCCCATCTGTGCTGCTTTCACAGAGGAAGAGTGAGATCCTCCCCCATCATAAGGACATCTCATTACTGGCCCCGCATCATCACTTCTCTTTAGATTACAATAACCCCTACTCAGGAGGTATGCTTTCCTGTCCAAGCCTCTTCTGTTCACTGAAAGGACTGAAGAGACATCTGGGCCCTTGTAACCTTCACCCTCAGCCCCACAGCTTCACTGTCCCTCCTGATATGTCCTTGGTCCCCATGCAGGTGCTCTCAACAACGGTCAAAAGTCCAAGGACCAGACAAGTCTTGACCATCTCTTTGCAGTATCCTGGATCCTGGCTCTCATCAATCATCCCAGAACACGACATCGGGGTAGCAGATGAGTGTTTCTATTCCCTACAGATGGGAATCTCCAATGCCCATCAGCTGTCTTTTACTCTTCTTGTTTATGTTTGGCTCAAGTTCAGCTGGCTCTGATGCCTCCCGCTATGGTCCTTGTTCATACTCATCTCTTCCCAGGCAACCACACTTGTTCTGTGATTGCAGTTCTGCAGGCAGACAATGAGCCTTCTCTTCTCTTGCCAGAAATAACAAGGCTCTCCATCTGATTTCTGATTGATCTCTTCTTTTTTCCCCTGATGGTACAAAACCTGCTCACCTCCTGTCACAGATCCTTTTCCTCAGTTAGCTCCTTAGCTGCTGTGCATCTCTGATCCACACTCTAATAACAATTATATCAGAAAAAAAACCCCTGATGTCTTCTCTGACTATAAAAATAATTTCAGGTTTCTACCTGTGTAAGAGAGAACGCTCATTTTCACAAGAACTAACTCTGAAGTTTCTGTAACTCTAGTAAAATGGGATGACATTAGTTTCCCTCTTGGCAGAGAGCACAGAGCGATGTAAGAGGCGCGAGGCAGTAGTGATGTCCTATTAGCCACATCTTTCCATTCAAAGGAGACAGAGAATCCATAGGTAAATCCTTTGTAGTATAGGTGCTTCATCATCTTCCCTCTTCACTGTGTGTGTGAACTATGTGAACCATGAGCTGCTGACCATCTTCTCTGCAGAATTGTGCCTGTGCAGGGTCTGGTGCTCAGCCACATTTCCTTCACACTTGGAGTGAAAGAGTAGAAGTAAAAGAGTGAGAAAGATGAAGAATGTTGTCATAACACCAAAAAGCGATGGGTACTGACTGAAGAGTTAGTGAATTAGAATAGAAATATTACAGAGTTAAAATTCTGCAGCACATGAATTGGCTATCATCCTCACTTTACCTACAAGAAAATGCGAATGGCTTGCCAAGCTATGCTGCAAGGTCAAGACAAATAAGGTTAGAATTTGGGAATTCCTGCCATCCAGTCCATTACCTCATATTGCACAATGATCTCAGCTACAAAAACAAATTCATAAATTCTGATCCAGTTTCATTAAGTGAATATTCAAGTAAATAAAGCAAATTTACAAATAAACCTTTAAAATACAATCCACATTTACTGCTTCTAAAACCCAAGAGGGATAATTTTGCTGAAAACTTCCAGTACACTGAAATCAACATACATTTAAAACAGATCTAGTAAAATTTTGCTGGGGGACAGAGAAAAATATATATATAATTCAGGGCTAGATTTTTAGTGTGTATAATATTTGTAATTAAAGGAGTGACAAAAGGACACGATTTTCAAACAGCATTGTTTCTGCAATTAGATCAGTCAGTATTCAAATGGTATGCTGAGTTAGTCACTCATATTCATGTGTCTTAGAGTAAGCTAAAACAATTTAGAATTCCTTTCTCAAAATTGACCACGCCCCTTTTAAATTTGAAACAAAATTTTAATTTGGAAAAGGTGTAGAAGGAAAGATAACAGTTCTTAACTACTAAATATATATATACACAAAACACCAGAACAGAACAAATAACAACTCTGTAACCAAAACCTCTAAACAAATGAGTCTCTGAAGACACAGAGTTGGATCCTCTCCCGTAGGCAGTGTGGGCTCTTCCCTCCTTTGTCCTCCGTTGAAAGGCGCTGGCTCGGGATGGGCAGAGGTGGGGGTGGGCCGGGGGTGCCCACGTCGGTGTTGTTGGTGCCTCAAGGAAAACTGCAGCAACTCCAAGGCGATGGTGAATGTCCGTCTGAAGCACAGGGCACACCAGGCAAGGAACGGGAGGCAGGGAAGAGGCCAAAACCGCAGGAGTCCCTCCGAGGTTTGTCCTTTCACCCAAGCCGCCGCTGCCGAAGGAGCAGAGAAAAAAAACTTCCCCAAACCGAAAGAAAAAGAAACTCTTCGCCCCTCCCAGCCATTAGGTTGGAATTTGGGTGATTAGCTGAGTCTCTTTGTTTTGATAGCTGAGGTGTGGAGGGTGTCAGCTCCCAAACTGCTGGTAGGGAAAGAAAAAATTCTGACAAATTCTAAAACTATAACATCATGACTGAGTGAAAAGCAAAATTTAATGAAGAATAAAAGCTTGTAGAAGCCTTATAGAAGATGCTTGGAAAGCTGTTTCCAGAAATGGCAGTTACTATGCACATCGAACCTTAGGGACACAACTTGTAGCCAGTGATGATCCAAACAGTTCATAGGACATTGTGACCCCTCAATAACTTTTGGCTTTTAGGAAAAATAGTCCACACAGTACTAATGCCACACTCTAGGAGATTTAAAAAGAGCAATAAACCCCATGATATGAACAAATCCCTCATCAAAGAGTCAAGAGTCTGCAGCCGTTTCTCTTTCCAGCCTTAATCTGAAAAAGTCTCAATCAATACAGAGTAAAAGCTTTTTTTTTTTTTCCCCCCACCTGAAAGCTAATTACAACACTTGAAGCCTGGATTTCCTAACTGGAAACATCTTCCAAAGAAAGGCAGGCAAAAATCACCTGTTTTCTCTGTTAACATGAGCATCATGACTGTCCATTAGAAAAAGCAAAGCACTCCAGGCCAAATTATATTCTTACTAAAATTGATATAGCCTTGAAATAACTCCAGTTTGTTTTGTTAGTTCAGATTCAGAATGATTCAAATGAAAGCAGAAGTTAACCCAGTGTTTTCACTTACAAAACATTCCTGTTATCTGCACTGAACTGGATGACTGCACTGCACCACTGCTTAAACAGCACACATGGTTCCCAGAGCACATGGATGAAGACAGAAATACTGCATTTAAACAGTACAGGAGAAAGTAAGGGGGTTTTTAATTGCTTCAGGTTAATTATCTATTAGTTGTACATTCAAATTCCTTCTTTTAATCTGCACACTTGATGATAAGCAAAGTTAATACATTAATGATCTCAAAGTACTGTACCTTAGTACATATGCTAAAGAAACATGTCCTACCCTGCTCAATTGTTTTGGAAGTCCTGAGACCAAATCTGTGTGCTTGCTGTTGGGTTTCTAATGAAAAAGATGCTATGCTGCCGAGGCAGCATACTTTATCAGTCTCAAGTTTCCTGGGACTATATGAGTGCTTCATTCTTACAAAATGAAGAACCAAGTAACCGAGCCGAGAAAGCAACCAAATAAACAGGCAACAAGAGAACTCTGTCACCCAATAGCATTTAGTAAACACATTCAAATAAGAAGGGAAACTTGTGGAAAAGTAGCTAAGCTATCCATGTAGATTCTACTACATACCCTTTGATAGATATGAATTGACAAACAAAATGAAGTACATGATAATAAGGAATTTCCAGAGGAAGTT
Source organism: Grallaria varia (assembly GCA_013396735.1). Classification (NCBI taxonomy): domain Eukaryota; kingdom Metazoa; phylum Chordata; class Aves; order Passeriformes; family Formicariidae; genus Grallaria; species Grallaria varia. The sequence goes on along the minus strand of VWZG01011231.1, from coordinate 1,293,633 downwards.
TCATCTCAGTTTTTTCTAAGTTACCTTGCAGGTGACTAACTTGCACCACAGCATGTGGAATAAGAAAGCATTTGCTGTCTATATTTTACAGAAGGGAAAATGCAACAGACTGCCTGCAGTCACACAGCATGGTAGTTGTATGGGTGGAATAAGAATCCAGAAGTTCAGGATTCAATCACTACTCCACAGATACTCCTTTTTTTTTTTTCTTTCTGAACTGCATAGGAGGAGCTGAGTTACAGTGTCTCCTGAAAAGCTTTAAATAAAACTCAACTGTAAATATTCATTGGCTTAGTGTTAAAGAAATAAAAGCCCAGAGCTTACACCTAGATTTCAAAATGTAAGGCAAGAACAAAATTTTGCACTGTCCACTTTGTCTTTGATAAAAAAGTCAAGGATATAGTCTTTAAGACTGCTTTGGCACTCAGGTAAACTGAGGTGTATTCCCTATAAATTTGAAGATTAACTTGAGACAAAAATAGGTATTTCTTATCACTTTGCTCTGAAAATTACAAATAACATAAAAAGAGACTAGACAAAATTTCATAATTCCAAAGAGTTTTTTTTTTTTTTTTTACAAATAACCTAAGATAAATAAGAACAAATGCTTACAAAAAAATAAGGGGAATGGAAAAGTGTCTGGAATATCATAAAAACAAACAAAAAACCTAACCCAAAACAAACAAATGAGGAAAAAACCACACACACACACAAAAAAAAAAAAAGGAAAAAGGAGCGGAACTGAGCAAAACGAACAGGGAGAGCTGCAGCACAAGTAGAATCCTAACATGGGGAGGCCAAAGATCAAGGGTACAATTAATTCAAAATGTATCACAGAGGAGTACTTAGCACAGAATATAACTCGAGGAAAGTAGACAAAAGGACACCGAAAAGAGCTGCTTGAGAAACTGAGAAATTAGAAACCTGAGCTTATTACCAAACCTGAAATGTTAATAAAAAGCCTATGAGTATCTTTTCAGAAGACATAGAACATAAACAGGCTCTCGTTTGGCAGCAGAAATGCACAAAAAGTTACGCTTCTGAAATACAGTGGAGTACAAGATAAGGGAAATGCAGAACTCTACTGCACCACTGAAAAGATGCTAATAGCTAATTCTCATGGTGTTAAGGTATAGAACATGAACAGAAAATTTCAAAGCAGAAAGGGTCCACCACAGAAGCAAGAAATAGGTCTGCTAAGCAAAGTTCTAGTGTAAAAAAGCATAAAATTATGAAAACACTAATGAAAGGTGATTTTTAAGAAAATGTTTTTAAGAACAGAATTTTAAAATATAGTTAAAGGCATCACTTTGGATATTCGTGAAGGGTGTTTGGCAGAAATCTTATGCATTTCTGAACAACAACAAGAAAAAAAGTAATTAATTCCCTGATAAAATATCAGACCCAATTATCAACAGAAAACATTGAAATTGTCTTGAAAGAGACTCCCATCTCACTGGAAGTCAGGTGTACTCCACTTTTGGCAAGAGGCACTAGGACTTCTCCAAATGTCCTGTTGCAATGCTCTGAGAGTTTCCATACGACTGCATAGGTTTGGCAGTATTAGGGAGCACTTCTGAAGTAAATGTTGGTCAAGCATTTGCCACTTCAAACTAACCAACCAATCTGTATGTGTAATTACTGAAAATTATTTCTGTAAGTGTTGAGGATTTCCTGAAAGATGTTAATACTCCAAATATTTTCAGTGAAAACAGTCAATAGCAATTATCACAAAGGACATAAATGTGAATTAAGAAACGTGGAATAATGTGATACCTTGGAGCCATGACTTTCATTCTTGTGTAATATGAAGAAAGTACTCTTGAGCATGACTGCAATAACCTGCATTTATTCAAAATGTTCCTTTGACCATCTCTCTGTACCTTTGCAATGAATGGCCTTCAAACATACACATTCAAGAAGCAGGAAAAAGCGGCGGGAAAAACCCTCACAAGGACAAAGTCACTGCAGACACCTGGCTTGATGTACTTTGCTTTCTGAAGAAAATGTAACAGTAAATAGAGAAATACAATAATTATGACCTAAAAAATTAATAACAAGTGTGTGGTGCATAAATATATTACCTAGTAAAACTGTAAATACAAATAATGAAAATAAAAGTTTGCATTTATTCCAAAAGAATATATTAGAAGGAATCAGAGCAACTAAGAATGAACTGTGATACTATTTAACCAGTTCCTAGGCCCTTCACCAATTGCATCATCACAGAGACCTAAGGACCAGATATATCAAAATTACTATGAAAAAAAATTACTTATGGAACATGGAATTCAACCTTTTCCATCAAAAGATTGTATCATCTCACAGCTGGCTTTGCAGCAGCTGATCTGTTAATAGAACTACACAGAATTAGTTATAATTCCCCGTAGAAGTGATTTGCCATGATTGCTCATGTTTCCCCAACTCCACAAGGCACTGTCCTCGGGAATTACTCCTATCTACCCAAATAAACTCAAGAGGACCAAACATGCATTAGTGCAACAATGGCCATAAATAAGAAAATTGGAAGAGGTTCTTAACAGCAGTCTGCCTACTGGCAGCCTGGCAAACAAGGATGGGTAATCCTCCCATCCCCGATAGTCATATGGCAATTACAGCCTCCACCAAGGAAAAGGCAAAGATACAGAAGCATCTACAATGTGAAGCATTTATCTTCATGTTAAGAAAATAAAAAAATCAAATTGTAAATTACCAAAAGAAACACTCCCTGAAGGAGTTATTTTCAGTATCCTCAGACCTTGTGCATCCAAGCATTTTCCCTGCCAGTTTCAAGCGTGCGTTCTCTTGCAGCATTACACAGGTTAATCATTATAGCGATAGGGTTGGAATAATCCCTGCTTCAAGAAAGAACCTGAAATACACAGGCTACATAAGGGTCCCATTCAGGTGATCTACACACACCCTCTTTGCCTGCAGCCTTCTCTGACCTCTAGCTTTCAACAAGTGTATTAATGACACTTGTTCTTAGAGAAAGATGATGGCACTCCCAACAAACATCTGTGGAAGCGCCACAAATTTGAAAATTCTCTTTAATAAATTTTAAGCTCAAATCTTACCAAGAGTAATTGGATATACAGTACTTAACACTACAGTACATTAACAGAAGATCATGTTGAAACCTGAGCTGTAAAAAGTCTCTCAAAGAACACTTCAATTTCACCAATAATTACAAGTTGTTGTTTTTTTTTTTAATCAATAGAAGAGTGGTATACGACAGTGCTGGTTTTGGCCTGCCATTGATGCATTTGCTGTCTTGTGTCAAGGTATTCTTACCTCAGTTTCTCCTCCTATTTAAAATTAGCAAAATAGCACCTAGCTGAGGTCAGCAAAACTTCTCTAAGTGCCAGCACAACTGTATTCCAAGAAACTACTGCTGTCCAAAACAGAGCATAAATTTGAAGAGCAAGCTTGGAACAGAAGTGGACTTCAGACATTCCCAGAAAAGGGAAAGTCCAAAGGATGGATCCAGGTCCAGGTGCCAGCAAAGGTTAATCAGATCTGTCGTTTTTGCCTAACACATCACATTTTGTAAGTTCATGACCCGAGAGCTGTCCTGTTTCCTCATGCAGCAGCTCCATCTGCTGCCCAAACGCAACGGGCAGCATTGGAACTCCATTTGCAGAATAAAAACCCAAACTGACTTGAATAATTTGAAATATTTCTGGAAAATTTCCAACCACCTCCCTAGTCAGTCCTCCTCATGAACGGAACCAACAGCCTTTACCTACCTTTATAAATCAGCTAACCAAAACGAGAACAAGTAACAATCATATGAGTGTCCCAATTCTTCACTCTCACAGCTTCAGAACCAGTTTTCTGACAGCAAACTCTGACACTTCACCATCTGCTATCCAAAGGTGCCATGTTACCAGATTACACTGGTGAGTTCCCAATACTCCGTTCACCCCACAATAAACATGCCCAGGTATTCACAAACTACAAGATGTTTATGGTCATTCTTAGTAACTTACAAATGGCTTGAGTTGCACAAACAATAATTTAAGCTTATTATTCTGAAGATCAACTCGGTTCTTAAAAACAAGATTTCTGTTTTTTATGCAGTACATATCTTTGAGGACTCAAACTTTCCACACGTTGCATTCCTTTACCAGGAGCACCTATGAAGAGTCTGTCCATAACAGAATTGGTGCGGTAAGACCATACAGAGCTAGAGCTTGTAAATTCAACCAGACCTATGATTCTTGGTCTGTGTTTACAACAGCTCTGGCTCAACAACAGTCTGTTAGCTTGGGGGGTGTACCTCCAATCAGGTACATGCTGTAAGCACTGAACTCTTCCAGCAACCCCCTTTTTTGGTCAGCCTTGTAGGAGCTATTTAGTCATCAGCCAGCTCATGAGCTTTGCCTTGCTGCTGGCCACCAGCTGACTTAGTGCGAATCACGGGACATGCTGCCCATGTGCCTGAGTCACCCCTGTTATCCACTACACTTGGCCTCTCTGCCCTGGAAGCAATGGCAAGTGGATTTGTATCCCAGTGACCTTATTTTACTTCGATTTGATTAGCTTCCTTGTTCCTCGGATTTTTGGGTGTGCTCATTTCCATGTTTTTCTCCACCCTTATGGCTATCAGTACTTTTAAATTATGATAAAGTGCCACACGAGGTTCTCACAAAGCTGTTTTACTGCACAACCCAGGCCACAGCCCCACAGCGCAGCTCCCACTGCCCTGGAGAGCCAGGCCAGGCTGATCCCAGGAGCAGGAAGCCACAGGCCCTGCTTGGAATATACTGCTGGGCAGGGCCAAAGAAAGAATAATCTCATACTCCACTCTTAGGGTTTCTCATGATTTTAAAAGGCAGTATCATAGACTTGTTTTAGACTATAATTACAGCTTTTTAGGGAATATAACCCACGAGGGAAGGGCGGGGGGCGGAGAGCGGGCGGGGCGTTGCTGTGAATTTATGGACGTTTGGAGGAAGAGTTCATCACCACAAGGCAATTGACGAATATAGTTAGATTCCCCCAAACACAGGGATTAAAACCGAAAACGCCCGAGTGGGATGTCAACAAATATTTCATACTGACCGATGAACTTTAAAAAAGCCGGTCTCCCGCAAGAAAGGAGGACGCAGCGCTGAGGCGAGCGCGGCGCAGGAAGCGGTGGGCCGAAGCCGTGGGCCGCACCCGGGCCGCGGGCAGCGCTCGGGCGGCATGCGCGGCTGCCGCGGGACTCGTCTGTGCAGCATCGTGTAGGACTACGCCTGTTCATACCCGTTAATAAAATATAAAATGAAAAAAAACAGGGAAAAAAGCCCAAGCAGCCGAGGCTGACGCGTGACAGAGAGTATGCTCTACAGGCGGCGCGCAAACGTTCCAACAGGTGGCTCCGTGGCGCAATGGATAGCGCATTGGACTTCTAGAGGGTTGAAGGGATTCAAAGGTTCCGGGTTCGAGTCCCGGCGGAGTCGTTCTTGCCTTTT
>VWZG01011231.1:1276082-1288008 GCA_013396735.1 Grallaria varia | reverse complement strand
GGCACCGGCGGGCGCCACCGAGGGCACCGGCGGGCGCCACCGAGGGCACCGGCGGGCGCCACCGAGGGCACCGGCGGGCGCCAGCCGACGCTGCTGCCGCGGCGCCCGGAAGGCGGGCGGGCCGGCCGGCAGCGGGCCCCGCACCTTCCCCGGGCCCGCCGGACACACAGAGCAGCACGGGATGGTCTTCGGAAAGCAATTTCACTTGTAAAACCAAGACTCTGTCGTTCCTGGAGGCACTTCAGTTAAAACTGGCCACCAGGGTAAATTCCTGGTTACTTTCAAGCGAAAAAACCAAGCCCACAAAATGCAAGACGAAACTGAAGAACAGAACACCTGAAGGAACACCATCTTTTCTGACTTACACACACCTACAGGTAGAAGATGAAGAGCCATTTTAATAACAGCAGTCAAATCAGGTGGTAAATCAAGACAGAAGCAGCACTAAACAAACCTTCATTTCATGCAGGGAAGAATAAATTATAAATTAATTGATTTATGAATCATAGAAACCTGAATTATTCAGTTTTGATAAATTATTTTTAATCCTGCACGTTTAACTTTCCAACAGTAACAATGCTTATTTAAAAACAATAAAGGAAAAACTGAAAATGAAGCACACCATCTGGCCGTTAACCAGCAGTTTTGCAGCACAGTAACCCACTCAAAAATGCCATCTACCTATAAAATACAGCACTCCCCTGAAACTGAATCAGACTTCCTCAGAACTTGCAAACAGCAAAAACAAAACCTCTGTACAGTAAACTCTTAAAAATTTTCCTTAGTTCCTACTGACAAAAAATTGAAGGCAGAGGCTTTTGCATATACATGTTTGCATGTTGCAAATAATATTTACATAATCAATACTCAAAAAATGTAAAGCTAATTAAGGACTACAGTCCAAAAAAAAATTTAGAAAATTTGCTGGTTCAAGGAGCCGGTCATTTTGTAGAGGTAAGCATGGGGACACCTCTCCTAGATGCTGGCTGTGTAACAGATTTTAATGCGAATTCTAGTGGGAAAGTACAGAAACACAATTCCACAATATATTTATATGAAAAGGGTTTTGAGGGAAACATTACACAGCCAAAATAGGATCTCAGAATGCTTTAAGAGAATCAGGAGAAAGTCAAGGATTATAGCAAGCACAATAAATTGGATAGATGCTGCTTTTTGCAAATTTATGGAGTCATTTTAAAAAAAGAAAGTGATGCAAAGGCCAATATGAAGTACAATAGTCAATAATAACCCTTCTATCTGACTGGATACGAATAATTGTTTTCTCCATGAGAAAAGTCAAGCACTGGAGCGCTGGGAGATGGGCAGTCTCCATCCCTGTAGGTTTACACCTGACTGTATAAAGCCCTGAACAACCCGGTCTAACTCCGCTTTGAGCAGGAGTCTGGGCAGGACAAGCTCTCATGGTCCCTTTCAACTTGCGCTATGGCAGGATTCCAGGTCTCAACAAGACTTACCTAGGCAGGTACCTGTGATAGACAGGACTTCTTAAAAATTAAGAGATCAAGAATAGTTTTATCACATGGAAAACAGCAACAGTACGAAGGGCCGAAGCCGTGGGCCGCATTAAGGAGCTTCAGTTTTAAGGAGACTAAATCGATCATGGAGAGGTTAAAGACCCCCAAAGAAGGAAAAAAGAGCACGAGAACAACGAGAGCATAACAGGGAAAAAAGGAAGAAATATCCTACTTCTGTTCACAAAGCATGCCTGCTAGGGGCACCACACCAGCAACATCTTGGCCACCATCAGCCCAATCCCTATCACCATAGTCTTTTTGTTGTAACACTAAGGAGATGGACTGTGAACTCCCTCGTCTGTATAACCACTGGATAGTCTCTGCCCCAGGGACAAAAATAAAAAGAAACACTAGTAAAACCAAGGGGAGCATAAAGAAACAGGAGGAAAGAATTAATACTAGCTGTATAAAATATTCTAGTGACATCCCACACAGCAAGAGGTGCATATGTAAAAAAAACCCCACACTACCTACTGCCCTCTAAACTCAGAGAAATGTCTCATTAGTTGTGGTTCAGGTCAATAAAGGCGGAATTACAAATTAACACAAATACGTTTGACAGCCATTTAAAGAAAATATTACTGCAATTGATAGCCAAAGCTTCATGAATGTTTTTTATGTGTTTTCAGAGAAATCCAGCACCTTAAACCTTATGTCAGTTTCAAATGCCACCTGTCTGTGCTTTTATGAAAGCTGGTGGCTAAGGAGAGGCACTGTATCTAGTGCTGTAAGGAACGGAGGCTGAACACAAGGCTCAGGCTGTTTGTGACTGGCAAGCCAGCCAACGCATTCTGCCAGTACTACCCTACAGCCCTGGGAATGGTCCAGCACATCTCACCTGTTTGCACAGAACATGGGCACTTGCTGGGCACAGTGTGTGACAAAATAGAAGGTATCAGAAGAATCAAGGGAAGGGAAAGGACATAGAACATAAATCCCTCACTAGCTATGCTGCACATGAAGTAACTTCTGTAACTAGCTACTGAGCGGCCTGAGCAACAGACGCCAAGTTGTGGCTTGCTGTGTAACACCTCAGCTTGTATTCCTAAGGTTGTTCAGCCATACGTTGCTTTTCCAAAGTCGCACTTGAACACTCCAGGATGCAACAGAATGACAACTACTGTGGTGCTTTGTTTTGTTCTCAGTGCTCAGTATTAATTTTTTTGTGCTTCCATGTCTCAGCTAGAGAACATGACACCACAGTTGTTTTTACTGGCTTAACATTGACAGGGATCAAGATATTAGCATACATATAGTTGCATTAGAATAGCATCTGCTAATCACTTCTAAATCCGTCTCACTCAATCTACCTAAGACAATGTAGTGCTAGTTTTATTTCTTCTATTAAACATCTTTTTTGCTACCTAAAGGGAGTAACTGACTTACACTAACTGTAACAGCAATAAAATAATGAGGTAATTAAAAACCAACCAAATGCCACAACAGTTCTGACAAAAGGTTATGACTCGTCACTAAGAGGGAACTGAACCAAGGACATCTGAGGCTCTGTAATGGCAGCAGAGGCCTTCCAGACTCCCTCTCTTTGTTTAACTTCAGAACTATGCCAGGTCAGCTACCAGACACAATCTGCATACCACACCCTACATAATGGATGTCAAAGTCACGTTATTTTCAAAAGTATCATCAGACACCTATCAAATGGTAAAAATTAATAAAAGCAACATATGGCTGTTAAAATTTTATAGAAAAATATTGCTTATTTATATTATTTATTAAACAATATGTAAACTGTATCTTATTTATTCATAAATTATATAATCTATATTATAATATACACACACATAAATCTAAAAGTATATGTGTAGGCACTAAATTCCAGGTCATTTTCTATCCTGTTATGGTCAGTGTTGAAATAAACCCTTCACAGCTGAACTATTTTTCAATACCTTCCATTACAGTGTTGGCCAGCAGCACCTCTGATGAGACATGGCAAAATTTGTTATGGCACACAGCACGTGCCAGTGAATTACACATACAACTTTAAATTGAGTTTACTAATTAATCAATGTAAAGACTGAAGCCTGAGACCACAATCTACGAAGCTGGATTTTGTACTCAGATTTAACAATATGCTTTTATATTGTTTTACATAAAGTTTAAATAAAATTATTTTTTAAATCTAAATTAATTTAAATTTAGATACCTGATAATTTCATAAAGCTCCCTACCAAATTCTCAATGCACAAATTTCTCTAAACCTTGATTTGCACATGACCTGCAATCTTAAAAAAGGAAAAAAACCACCACAACCAAAGCATTCTGTATAAAGTTTTATAAGTTGTTCCAGCTTGGTATTTTTCTTCAATTCTTAATTGTGAAATTTCTTCTTCTTCCGATTCCTCTTCCCTGCTGCAAAAGCTGCTTTTTCACTCATGATCTCCTGATACTTCTTTTTATTATATCTGAACAAAATAGATAATTTTTAAGCATGGTAAACCAAAGTTGAAGAAAACATAACATGGAAAGTACTCTACAAACATAATTTGCCAAACTGAGTTCTCTCTATTTTCTGAATCAGATTTCTTTGATTTTATATACACTTAGGCATAGATAAAGGGACATCAACAGTTGGATCAACGATAAATGCAGGTGAATTTGTTTTGGAAGTAAATTGCATTGAAGAATCACTAATTTCGGTAGGGGGTTCTTCATTGCATATGCAATTCCATTTTAGACAGTTTGCTGGAACACTGCTACTGCTCCTAAGGGGAAGACTCATTCATCAATTTCAACAATACTGTGAACAAATAATACCCATTTTTAAACTGCCTTCTCACCATCTCTAGATAATAAACCTTTCTCTACTCAAGACTGAAAACTGACATAAGAAGAACACTAAACACTGAACAGGATATACTTACTGAATGAGTTGCTACCTCCTCTAATACAGATTCTTATGTATCTGCACTGATTACTACATCAGACACTGCACACTGAGCAGTACTGAGGCTTTTAAATGCAACACTTGAGATTTGGCAAATATCTGCACGAATGCTGAAGAATTTGGTTAAAGCCCTTAATTAGCCACAGCATAAATTAACTGATCAAATTTCAAACACATTAATTTTTAAAAACACCTTCTCATAAATACCTTGTAAATCAGGTCAAGCCAGAAAACTAGTAAAGAAATAGCTATACTAACTTGCCTTCACAACATTATATAGCTAATTTACAAGTTTGACAAAATTAACATTATAATCCCAAATCATGCATTACTTCAAAGAAAACATGTCATTATGTGAAAACAACAGATTAACCAGTAATAAGTAATAACCAATATCAATATGGATCAACTAAAGGATCTACTCCAAAAACTGTAGGTTATGCAGACATTAATTAATCCAATCATAATCTTCAAGTAAGTCTTCTAGCACAATTTTGATTCCCATGACAGGTGGCAGACTGACATATTTACAAAATTAAAGAGCTTCAACATTCACAGAATCACAGTCTGCTCATTTCTATCAATTATGCCAAGAAAAAAATAATCAGTCTTTAAGAGTGACTGCCAATAGTGATAATCCGAGCTGGATAAAACTCTTTAAGGAAGATAAAATACATGTTATCTCAGTCTGTCCCTTAGGCCTTCTAAATGGCAGTGCTATCAAAGTGCTAAAAGATTAAAAATTTCTCTTTGAAGTATAAAAAAACCCCACCATATAAGCTGAATAAAACAAACCAAAAAAGTTACACAGTTAAAAATACTACTCCTCTTACATGCAATATTACAATTAAAAACCATTTTAAAATACCTTCTAAACTCAGAATCTGCAAGCAGCTCTTCAACAATTGTTCTCTTCCTTTGTTTCTTAGGGATTCTACTATGGTAAAAGTCTATGGGAGAATCAACCACAGTTCCAACCTAAAAACAAAAATGGAAACAGTCATACTGTACCACAAGATGTTGATTATTTCATGTTTTTATTTTTGGTCTTTTTGTTTGTTTTTTTAAATCCGCAGTGACAACTGTAAAGATACTTACACAGCAGATCAAAATGACAGCTGCTTAATGAAAGTGCAAAGCACCAAAATAATGGAGTCATATTTTGTATGCAGAGTCACTTTCAGTCTTATTGCATAGTGCAGAGCAGAGAGCCTGAGCTTTAAGACTGTACAGTTTTCCATCCTGGACTGTCATATCAATGCTTTTATTCATAAATAAAATCCATTCCTTAACTTTTAAACATTTTAAGTATTAGGGAAAGGAAACCCTTATGATCACCTTAACTCTTTCCTGTCTCTGTCACTGTGGTGTTTTTGCTACATGACTACAGAGCAGTTAATATAATACAAGGGCTTCATCCTGAAACGCATCACATTTTTTCCAACCAGCATGTCAGTCAGCTCTGATAGTTCAGGTTAGTAGTAGAGATCCATGGAGTGCATGTTTCATGCAGCGAAACCTGCATGGATCTAATTATGTGGAACACTTCTGTGTAAGTTCTTCTAACTTGCTTTAGAGTGAAGTGGTGATATTTTGAGAAATGAAAACATTTCCTCATGCATGCTAAGTATTCAAAATTGCTGGAAGCCTATTTCTATAGCTTCTGCATAATTTCTTGCTTTATGCGAACCACTTGAGAGCTATAGCAGCAGAAATTTCGGCTGATCACAAAGGTAGGTATCTCCATTCAAATTGTATTAGCTAGTAAGAAAATAAATGCCAATTATTCTCTACATGCTTGTTTCAAAAGACTAATACTTGAAAAGAAAGCAGTGAAAACCTTGTCCTCTGAGGGTTCAGAATATGGATTCAGTCATATATTTGTTCACTACTATGAGATCAGCTGAATATACATATTTGTAATATATATGTATATACATATACCCAGCATATACACATATGTAATATAAACAGTTGCAAACTCTAGCCAACAAATCAAAACGGTTTAATAATTAAGACATGAAATTAAATCAACATAGAGGCTATCTACAGAATAGGCATTCTTACACAGCTGTTGAAAATTTCTGCAGTAAAATGCCACCTTCTGCTGCTTTCTCACCTGGAAGTACTTGGGCAGACCATCTCTATCATTCTTCTTATAAAAATGCTTAGGGTCCAATGAAGCTCTCATCTTCAAAACTTTAAGATCATTTTTCAGTTCACTTGTGATTTCCGGGGCTTTCATACCAAACCAGCCGTCACCTGTTGTTTTCTCTCGCTCTGCCTAGGATCCAATACCAAGAAAAATGAATTTGCATTCAGGAACTAGGATGGGATAGAACAAGAAGCTCTTTCCTACAAAAGATGGATGAAGCGTTTAGAATGTAAACATGTACCTCTAAAATGTATCAATGACAGAGTTGTACCATCTGAGTACCTTATCTTTCACTTCACTGTCCTGGTGACTAAAAGGACTTTTCACAGGACAGCTCAAAGAAGCCGCTAAATTGCAGTTCATCACTCCACTTCCAGTGAGACATATATGCACAGTGTCTGCACAAACCTTTCTACCACAGCTTCTTTTGTTATTTGAGGCATTGTCAGCTCTTCACTTACCCTTCGTTGTTTCTTCAGCTGGTGAAGTGATTCCTTGAAGGGTGGGACACATTCCTTTTTTTCAAAGTCTGGAGTTATTACACTCTTCTGCAAGAGCTGTAAGGAATTTTTTCAGCATTAGACAGTCACCTCACTGAGAAAAATTTTACTGCTTAACTCTATTTCCAGAACCTACTAAAGGAGTCATGCAGAATTTAAGCAAGCATTATAATGCAATACTTGAGCTGCTTTGATTCATGAAAAGTGCAGTAGGTATGTTCAAAACAAAACCCTGGCCAACAACAGAAAGCAGCTGGCTTGCTCTGGAAGAAGGGAGATAGCAAAAGCTCTGGAATAAATTAGGGAGACTACAGACCTTTATTTACTGAAATGAATTCTGGCTATGGACTAAATATCTTACCAGAAGACCTTCAGCTTGTGTATCATTAGGCAAAACTGGAGGTATAATCAACTTTGATTTATTTTACAAGACAATGCTGGAATTTGCACTGCTTTTTAGTTTCTGAAGTGTCACGTATATTTAAACTTTTACCACTAAAACCAACCATAAATCCACACTTTGGCAAAAAAGAATGGAAGTTCTCAGCAAACCATAAGAAGTATACTCAAAGCAAACAAACCAACCTTATTAAATTAACATCTTTGTGTTACTGTACTCACAGATAACTGAATAATTGTAAACACATTACCTGATCCTCCTTCTTCCCCTTCAGTTGTTCAATTACAGTTGATCTGGGCTTCTGCTTTTTTGCATCAAAACTAATATATAAGCCTCCAAACTTCTTGATATTCAGACCAGGGTCTATGCTGCTGGAAAGATGTAAACTAGAAGAGAAAAAGTTCATTATTAGAATATTGTAACATGTCTGCAACTAAACCTTCTACTGTCCACTGAGAAAGATAAACAGAAAAAATATTTTTCTTATTCTTCCTATTTAGGTTCAGTTCTGCAACGATTTTAAGTCTCAGTATCTAGATGATGTAAGGGACAAGATATGGGAGATTCACGCCATTATATGAAATGAGACTTTATTATTAAAAAAATTCTGCGGAATCACTTCCACAAATCTTTCATATTTACTTTGACTCTGCATTCTTATCTATCAATATACTCTATACAATTGAACTCTTAAACTTGCTTAACTTTGCCAAAAGAACTCAAGATGAGCATCCTTCTATACAATGAGAAGCTTGCTAGCTGAAGAGAAAAAATCACAAACCAGTGGCAAAAATACTGTCAACTCTTTGTGAGAACAATGAAGAAACTAGAATTCATCATAGGAATGTTTAAGTCCTTGTCTGTATAACCATACTAGGAACAAAGTTATTAAACTTGGATAAGAGAGTGGTTGGATGGTTGCATCCAGAGGGTAGTGGTCAAGGGATCAGTCCCGATCAACATCAGTGGCAAGTGGTGTCCTTCAGGGATCCATATTGGGACCAGCACTATTTAATATCTTCATTAATTACAGAGAGAGAGGGATCAATGCTCCCTCAGCAAATTTGCAGATGACACCAAGCTGAGTGGTGCGGTTTACACACTTGGAAGGATGGGATGCCATTCGGAGGGACCCGGACAAGCTCAGGAAGGTGGCCCATGGGAATCTCAGGAGGTTTAACATGAACAAGTACAAGGTGCTGCACCTGTATTGGGCCAACCCCCATTATCAGTACAGGCTGGAGGATGAACAGAGAGAGAAGCCCTGCTGAGAAGGACTCGGGGGTGCTGATGGATGAGAGGCTGGACATGAACCAGCATTGTGCACTTGCAGGCCAGAAAGCCAACCCTGCCCTTGGGCTGCATCAAACCTAGATCAAGACTTACTTATCCAACCTAGAGTATTATGCTTTAAACATATGAAGCATACAAAGGGATTTTAGCAGCAGTTGGACTACAAGAATCAAGAAGTACCGCCTCACCTAAATTATTCTATGATAGGCTGGTTTCCTTGAAATGTCACTGTCCACAGCACACCAAGAACTGACACATAAAACTATATTCAATTATTTAGGATTAAAAGGTGTCATCTAATTATGCAGTGTGTAAGGAATTTACTGCACTTCTTGTTATTTACACTCTAACTAAAAAAACCCACCACAATTAAGAAAACTGTGACTGAATACACATTTGAGTCAGCCTGACCAGTTTAACCCAGTTTCACATTTTGTTTTTTAAACTGAACACATAAAAGGTCTGGGAGGTTCTGGGAACAATTTTCAGGATGTGTGTATCCATTAGATATGAAAATTAGCTAGTATTATAAAATTGTAAAAACTATAGTGTGTGTGTTGGGGGGCCTAATGTATTTTGTGCACCTTAAAGTGCTTTAATTAAAGACCTGCTCTCAACCTTAACTATACCAAAATTGTCTGGAGAATTTTTCTTTGACTTTAGGCAACACTTTAGCTACTCCCTGACAGATACTTACACGTCAATCTTATTTTTCCATAAATCATCGTCTTCATCTTTTTCATCTTCATCTATCAATTCTTCTTCAGCCTCTTCCAAATCTGATTCTTCACCTTTTTCACTTTCTTCATGCTTACTTTCAGCATCATTGTCTTGGTCTACCTCATCTAGATAATACTTTTGGCTGGAACTCATGCCAGGCTCAGTATCAATTACAAAAAGACCTTCAACATGCAGCGAACTCTTTTTTAAAGATTTGTTGAGGGAAGAAGTCTTCTTATCTGACTTTTTATAACACAGATTCTCATCAACTGTATCTATGTCTGCTCCATCATCATTTTCAGATTCATCACTTTCACTGTTGCTCAGAAACAATGCAACAGAATCATTACCACTGCTCGATCTTTCACTGCTCTGTGATACTTCATGTTCTTTTATGTGGTCTTCACCACTGTCTGCACCAATTTCAAGCACCCTGCTTTTATCAATGGTATCAGTTCTTTGTGCAACAGCTACATCCTTTGGGGGGCTGCTCACTGCACTAGCTTGCTTGCTCTTTCTTAATTTATCAGCATGTGTGAAAAACTGCTGTGCATCTGCCTCAGCATTTGTTCTTTTGCATTCTGGAATTTTTTTATTTTCATTCGGTGTTACTTCCTCTTGGGGTTCTAGTAATTGGTTGGGACTCATGCACTCAGTCAAAGAAATATCCACATGCTCTAATTTCCCTTCCCTTTCAAGTATTTGACTGTGATCTTCTTGTATTTGGCCACACGCTGCCTCTAAATGGTCTACCTCAACGGACTGTGTGTTTTTTCTTGTTTCTTTCACAGGTGATTTAATGTCACTTTGTTTCATTTTTGTAGGACTGCTGGGTGACCCATCACTTAAAACCTCTTCTTTTGTGTTTTCACTCCAGGTTGTATTAGCAGATTTGGAAGAACATTTGCTTTTAGGTGAACTGGGCTCTTTATTACCCTCAATGACAACGGAAGCATCTTCTGTGTCAGAGACAAGTTCTGCAGGTCTAGAATCAGAAATTATTATAGGCTCAGATTTAACGGTGTCCTCAATTAAATTCTCATCTTTTGAAACGATTTTTTTCTCGGTCTGCTTAGTATATTTTGCTTGTGATTTCATTTGCGTGCTTCTAGTAATTCGTTTGGTAGTGGTGGATGGTTCCATATGAGAACTTATGCAATATGACTCTGCATCAGAAGTATCTTCACTCTGAGCTTCACAAACTGTATCTGGCTGCAATTTCTTTTTGCTTTGCCTGCTTTTTGTAGTTCTGGTAACATTAGACATCTGGACACCAGAAACAGCAGAGGAACAAGACTCAGCTTCAGAAATATCCTCATCCATAATCCTGTTTAACTTATTTACAAAAGCTGTATTGTCATGGGGTTTTTTGTCAGCAGAATCTGGTTGATAAGGAATTACAATTTGTCGTCTTCGTGTTACTCTAACAAACAAAGGTGTCTGGAGACCTGACACAGAAGAGCAGTTTGATTCTGTTTCTGACACATCCCCATCAACTTGTGGTTCAGCAACTGATGGTGCTGAATGAACAGTTGTGTTCTCATTCCTAGTAATCTGCATCTCTGAGCTATCACTGACATCTGACTTTGTTTCTGTGTGTTCCAGCTTTTCGAACTCAGATTCCTGAATCACTTCTGGCTTATGAATTGATTTAGTTCTTCTTCTTCTAGTCATCCTCCTAGTAACAGGAGTACTAATTTCAGCAGATCCCACCTAGAAAAGGATTTAAAAAAAAGTATGCTATTGACACATAAAATAACTCTATAAAAAGGATGCTATAAAAACCACTAAGAACCTTTCTAAACAAATCTACTCAAACTGACAATATATTGCATGTCTGTATAACCTTATCTATGTCGAAGAAATACAAACAAACTATCCCCTGCTTATCTGCCTGCTGTCTTGTGGTCAAGGCAGAAGAAATACACATCTTTTAAGAAACATAAACCAAATATCTTCTAATTCTAAAAAGTCCTGGCAGATGTCATGGGAAGCAAGCGCAGAAACTATGTTCAGAAATACTCAATTATTTGCTCAACTATAAAACACTGAAGACTAGCAACTGTCAGAATGTGCCCCAAAATGGTTTCCCAAACCAATTTTAGCAAGTTTAGGAACAAGCTGGTCTCACAGCAACCGCAAAACTAGGTAAAATCAGCTAAAAATTATTGTAAGTAACAAAGAGATGCTAAAATACCTGTAATGCAAAGGGAAAAAAGCATACCTTTAACCACCAACGCTAAATGGCTTAAGGCCCTACGGCGGCTGCCCCCTCCCGCAGGGCAGGCTGCGGCACGGGCAAGGCCGGCGGGGGCGCTGGCACTGCTCCTGCTGCCGCTGCTGCTCCGGCACCGCCGGCGGCTTCACCGCCCGCCCGCCCCTCGGTACCAGAGGCGGCTCCACCGCTCGCCCGCCCGC
>VWZG01011231.1:1262025-1274098 GCA_013396735.1 Grallaria varia | reverse complement strand
ATATGTTTCTCTATACTACCCAATGGCAGCTAAAATATAATGATAATTTTTACAGTGAAGTGGTCATAAAAAGAAAAATGTTTTAAACTGTTACACTATAGGTAACTTCAATTAAAAAAATCATATTTTAAATCAACTGATCAATAAGTTAAGAAGGAAAAATAGTGTTAGAACACTTCAGACACTCCTGCTGATATCACACCGAATAATTACAACTTTTGGTACTTTGTTATAAATTCTGTAAAAGTGTTATTATGAAAAATGTAATGTTCCCCCATCCCAAAGAAATTTAAACACTTAGCCATTTAAAAAAAAAAAAAAGTGTTTTAAGATGTATTTCTTTTAGCTTGCAGGATATAGCCTTTGGACTTGATAATTCCTCTGCTTTTAACAATGACTGAATACCGCAGAAGCCATAAAGGAATCCACTCGTTTGCTTTCACGTTCTGGATGCTTTCCTGAAGAACTTCTTGGAAACTTGCTTCACAAAGTAATTCTAAAGTTAAAAAGGGACATTCATGCTTAAAATAATGCCATGTAATCAGCTGCAAAAAGCAACACTTACTAAGAGAGGCCTTTTCTTACAGTCAAAGATTTTAAGTGGTGTCACATACTCCACAGATCCACTCTTCTAGAATGCAGGTAGGGTAAAAGCAGCTGAATATTGCAGAGTAAATCTTCAGGACACTTTTTTTGCAATATTGAGTATTTCCCACAAAACTAATTAACTGAGATTTTGACAATATCAAATGGAGTTTGTAAGTAGAGCCATTAGCAGGAGAAAATAAAAATTAAATTTGAGAAGCTAGCTACACAAACTAGAGGTAAGTTAAGCATAAGGCTGAAATCAGCAAAAGTACTGAGCATTCAGTGTTACTTCTGCAGTCACTGGAAGCTCAACATTTAGAGCATCTCCCATAACTGGGCTCATAATAACCACAAGCCCAGAAAGCATTTTGAAAAATGAGTTTAAATGCCAGAAAGCAGGAAAGGAAGGCAAGTACAAATTCTCCTAGCTTCCTCCAGAAAGTTAGTCAAGAGAACAATCTCTTTGATGAGGGGGGGATCCCACAAGATAGTCTTAATACTCTTCAACCGATCATTACAGAAAAGTTAAGCTTAGCAAACAATGTATAAAGGAATCACTACTTGCACTGTTTTCTATCAAATCCTCTTCTCCTGCATTTCATGACTTTCGATTGAGGGTATTTATTAAATCGCATGTTGCATTTTGGACTTAACACGACATGGAAGAGTGAATGGAAATTCATCTTGTATGCTGCCAGAGCAGTGACAAATTGTGCTCAGGCACTGATGAAATTCCTTAGTTGTAACAGTGGTACTACGAAGCATATAATTCAAAAATAGGGCTTCATATACTTTTCTCTTTGGGGCCAAATGGAAAGGAAGGGGAAGAAAGGAAAAGTATGATCATCATGAACAGCTGGACATAAAAGAAGAATGTAGGAAACAAATTAACTAAATATTGTTTAAGACTTCTCACTATTACAGCAAGGTATTTAAAGTGTCCTTATAGTGAAGCAGATTAGATGATGTTTGAGAGAAACTAATATAATATTCCAGAATATTCTAGAGAGCTGGTAACTCAGTTCTACAGCCCAAAGGAAAGCCTCCAATTTCTTTCAATCATTTAGCAAAAACAAGTGAAGAATTTACAACTTTTTTTGTAACATTATTTTAAGAAGTCAAGACTTTGAAAGAATCCTACTAAAAGCATAGTAATTTTACAGATCTGCTATTACCAAACTACTCAAAAATCAACTGACCATTAACATTTCTATGTAGTCTATTTCAGAGACAAGTCCTGGGCAAGTGGAGTTTCATTTGTCATTTACTGATCTTCAGCAATACAACTGTAATTTCATTCTACGTTTTGTGGAAATATTTCTTTAACACATACATTACAAATTTCTCAGTAGGTTGTTCTTCTATTTACTTTATTTTCTCTGATTAAAACGATTTCAAGAAACTAGCTGAGCCTGAAAGATTGCCTTCTCCCCCCATGTTCCTTGATGCAACAGCAAGAAGTTAACAGAAATATTTTGTAAAGGAGAAACTTTTAGAATCCTTGGCTCAGGATTCAAATGTAACAAACTCTGAAGTTCACGGAAAGATTATTCCCAATTTTGTATTGAATAAATGCATTTAGAAGTCTTCTGTTAACTTAGTTGGCAAAGTCTTACCTTTTGGGTCATTGTGAGTTAACAGCTGAATGTCAGATTCTTTTGCAAATGCTGTGAGATCAGGTGGCATCACACAACAGGAAGCTAGGTTCACCTGATTACTACTTGGTTTCACCTGGAAGTAAAAAAAATACTTTTATAAAAAAGAATACTACTGGACTTACTTGTTTCCCCCATGCCCTCTATTACAACAGAAATTCTATTTTGAACAATTTGCCTTTGACCATTGTTTTGAAGTCTGAGCAAGGCTAATTAATTCTGCATGCTTTATTAATGTAGGCAACTCCAACATCTGCAACGCCTTGCAGCACAGAGCCCAAAATGAGAGTAGGATCTAACTTCAGGCGCTGTCATAGCAAGATGAGTGCTCACCCACTCCACTTTGGCTTCCTGTTGGCTTGCTCCCTGAACAGCCACAGCTTTTTTTCTCCCCCTCTCTGATAAAGCTTACATGAGCATGGGCACACACCAGTACCGTCCTCCATCACTCAAGTATTAGGGGCCAATTTGAGTACTGCACTCAGCTCGGAGGGCCCCAATATGGGAAGGATGTGGACCTGGTGTAGTGAGTGTACAGGAGGGTCACAAAGATGATCAGAGGGCTGGAGGATCCCTCCTATGCAGACAGGCTGAGAGTTGAGGCTGCTCAGCCTGGAGAAGGCCATGGGGAGACCTTACAGCCCCTTCCAGTACCTAAAGGGGCTCCAAGAGAGCTGGAGGGGGACTTTTTACAAGGGCATGTGGTGATAGGACAAGGGGGAATGGCTTAAACTGTCAAGGCAGCTTTAGATTGGATATCAGAAAGAAATTCTTGACTGTGAGAATGGTGAGGCACTGGAAAAACTTGCCCAGAAAAGTGGTGGCTGCCCCATCCCTATAAGTGTTCAAGGCTATATGGATTTGGGCATTGAGCAACCTAGTCTAGTGGAAGGCGTCCCTGCCCATGACAGGAGGGATGGAATTAGACGATCTTTCAACACATCATATGATTCTATGACTTAGTCTCATTGGACAACAAAATACTGAGAGTCTGTCTTCCTCTTTACATGTAAGCTTACCATTCAAACAGCATTTTACCTGGGGGGGAAATCCCTCTGTTCATAACACAGCGTAAAGTGAAAATATCTACATTTTCAGAGTCATTGGCATAAATCTGGAGATTTAAGTGTACTGTTTATATTCCTTTCTAAATATAAAAGCATTCAAAACTCATACCTTAAGTACTTCCAAGAACCTGCTACTGAACAGACCTGTGGTTTCCAGCCGTTGCTGGTCAGTACATAAGAACATTGAACAAGTAAGTCACACTTTGAGCCTCCCCCACCTTGAACAACATTGTGACCATCCACAAAATACTGAAAATAACAGGGCTAATTAATATTTTCTATATAAACCCATTTATAACAGTGTTTCAGCCAATAAAAGAAGCAGTTACTCTGTCCTAAGAAATGCTATGAGTAGGAAGTTTCTTCTCACCTGTGCCCACAGATACAGCTGCTCTAACAGTGTTTTATCTAGGTCAGAGGTACCTATAGCAACAATCTTTTTGTTTTGAACTAGATTTTCAAGTTCTTTCCAATAAGGCTGCAAATATTCCAAGGAGAGGCTAGTTCCATCTTCAAGGGGAGGTGGGGCAATAATGACGGAGTCTAACTGAGCAACTCCGAGGGCAGAACATGCTGAGGAAAAAGAACAGAGACACTGCAAAATCTTTTGTGAGACACAAACACCATGACTCTTCAAACTCAGCAAAAATCACACCTCCTGCTTCACTCCACTACCCTCCTATTCACCATTTGAGACTCCAAGTGTATCAGCAGTCAAGAACAGTAACACAACCCTTTTAGCAAAGAATCAAAAGTACAGCTAAAGACCAAGTTTCAACTGTAGGTCTTGGAAAAGAAGGAGAAAAGCAAGAAACAAAACCAACAAAAAATGAACAAAAGCATGAAGCTTTTTTCACCTTTTCAGTGTTAAAACTATATTTTTCTCTGAAGACAGTGGTGACATACAATTCTCTATTCCTTCACTCAATTTCTTCCAAAATTTGTAACTTTCACTCTGAATTATAACTCAAGTACAGGGAATGGGCTAAGAAAACTACTTAATACATGTGAGGAGTTAGACTAAAAGCACACCAAATATGGAGATTTAATTTGACAGAGAGGAAGTCTTGGAGTATTACTGAGCTGGAGGAAAAATGCAAGTCATGAGGCCTCTTCAGCAGAGCAAAAGGAATAGAACTAAGTAGCGATCAATAGAAAAGAATGATGTGATGTGTGACCCTTTCTTTTTTGGTCAGTCCTTATGCCCAACAATTTTCCAAAGTAGTAAAGTTCAGTGCTGCTCACAAATGCTACATTAGGCCAACATAATTTTATATGTCAGTACAGACATTACAGACATTTTATAGTATTTTCAATAAAATGTAACTATTTCATCATCTACTTGCAGCATTATTTGATTTCCTAAATAATCTCTGAAATACTGTACAGTTAGTAGCAAAGTTTATCATCTTAAAAATAACTGGCAACTAACAAGAACTACTGTATCACTGTTATTAAAACATCACATGCTATTCACTTTTTAACAAGTTTCATGTGAAAGAATAAAAAGTTGCTCCTGCTTGGAGCAAGGAATCACATTTGAGTTTGTGGACCCAAGGTCACAGTGATCCACATTTAATAAGTTTTCTGACTGAATGAATGTGCAAATAGACTTGATTACATGTCTTTTAATAGGAAAACAGGAAATACTTGTGACAGTGACTAAATACACCTCTTTGAAATAAAATTAGAACTTATTCCATCTAAGTTCTAGAGTAAAAAAGAAAACCTACCACAATTTTGAGTTTCTCACTTACCCAGGTCAACTGCATCTCTGATTGATGAGGAGTTTGATCCAACAATGAAAAGCTTTGCTATTTTCAAAGAAACTGGAATCAATAACTAAACAAGCCAAGTATTATATAGCCATTACTTTTCTATATACACTATTAAAGAGTTCTCAGACAGCAAGTACTTAAAAAATTGGAAACAATGAAAGGTGACTACCCAATAAAGACATTGTTCTCTTAACTTTCGATGTTGTCATGAAGTCTCAGAACAAGAAATCATCCACGATGATCTTATAAGACACTAAGCATAACTGTAACAACCTGTATAAAAACCCCAAATATAGCAGCAGTACAAACACACTTCTTCATAACTTACTGAGACTAAAAACGTACTACTGTTTGTTTGGACTACCTCCTTCAAGTTCATCATATTCAACCTGGAATAACTATGCAAATAAATGTGCTTCCAATGCTATTTCTTAATTCCAGTATTATCTGTAATATTTTGCTTCAAAAAAGTCAAAGGCTCAAAAAATACATTTAAAATACCTTGAAGTGCTGTAAGTTAAACTAGAAAAATGCCAAGCTGCTTTAAAACCTGCAATATTAATTCAAGTCTTTCTCAGCCAATGTCTAGATTACCCAAAGCACATTGGTGTGCACTGGTGTCATTTGGCTTTGCAATTACAAAACACAGCAAAAAAACACACACATATGAATATCCTATTAATGACTGCATATGAAAACTGTTTATGCTACTGAATTTTTGACTATGTTCTTACCTGATACTTTCAACTCATCCCTTTCTTCAGGATTTATTTTTTCTATAGCTTGAGCTACAGTACATTCCAGAACCTCCAGTGTTTTCTGTAGTAAGTACATGAGACTTAGGAGCAACTCATCAAGAGGAGACAGTGAGTTTCTGAAGAACATTTTTAAGAATTATAAAATTTAAAAAAAACAAACAACAAAGCACCTTACAGCATTTAGAAACAAAAATAATAGAAAAATGCAGCAACAAAAAGAAATTAACCCAAGGCTTCTTGATCTCTGAAGGAAAGTCAGAAAAATGAAGATATGTGAAAGGTCCTAGATGTCCCCAATATAAAAAAATACAAATTACTGATAAGAATTATTGGAATAAGATTTAGTAGTTCTGATTTTTTGATGTGAAAAGACTGCTGTGCTAATTCAAACTACCTTGTTTTTCAAAAAGCCTCATGACCAGCTCAAAAAAAACGCATGAGAATAAGGGGGTTTGAGTGTTGGATGGGAACATCTTTGCATAAAAGTACTTTGTAATTTCAGAGAAGCCTTTGAAAAACCTACAGTGAAAATGCTGCAAAATACAGATTTAAAAAAGTAATTCTGAAACTAAAAACTAGGAAAGTTTCAGACTTTTCGTCCTCTGACCTCTTTTAAGACTAGGCTAACACTTCATGTCAGCTGGCATTGACTTTTTAAATTAAAGTCTTTACTTTACATGAGACTTTGTATTATATGCACACACACACACACCACTTTGCCCCAACCAAAAACTCGTGTAATTTTTGCTGCCCTACCAAAACATTCTCCCGTGAGCCGTTGAGTTATTCCATACAGTCAGCATTTGAAACAAAAGTTAACTTTTTTTAAAAACTATTGGATATTAGTATAATTGAAGACAGAATCGGGAATTATGCAGTTAACAAGTTTTGACAGTAAAATCTAGCTTACACTAAATCATTTACTTTAATGGATCACTACATCTTACAGAGACAAGTGTTTGCTTATGTTCTCTTCTTGGGCAATCATTAGTTCTTCCACAAATCATTCAGCAGTAACTGCCTCATACACTCCAGTCTGGAATGCAGCAATATGCAGCTGATGCCACCATTACATAAGAACTGGTAATAAAATGCAAGGAAACAATCAAGAAAGTTTTTTTAGGTTTCTGTTGTGGTTTGGGTTTTGGGGGTTTTCTTTGGGTGCCTTTTGTTTTCCTGAAACTTGCTAACATGTCACAGAGCAAATAATGTATTTTAGGGGGAACCTGTTACTGTTTTGCTGAATTTCAGAAGCAGAAGTGAAAGAGAAGCAGGCAAATACAGCAAGATCTCAATGTCAGATGCCCATGTCTGTGGCTTTAAGACTGATGCAGAAGTTTTTATCTCTCAAGGGAAAAATTGCCACTCTTGCATCTTCAGAAGTATTTCTGAAACAACAGATCTTCCCTTCAGCGTTTCAGAGCTTCACAGTTCCCCTCCAAACAGATGATCTTCAGCACTCTATGATCTCCACAGCTTAGAGAATTCTCCACTGAGTTTCAATAAACACGCTAGCAAACTTCTAAGGTACACAGATGTTTTTTCTAATTATCTCAACAAGTAATTTAAAATCTTACAAACCAGAACTTTTATTCTGTCTTATCTGCCATCCACAGGATTCTTTCTTTACTTCGATATTTCTTAACCTCTCCAAATATACTAAAGAGTAAGGAAAAAAAGGGAGTTTGGAAATATTGCTTTAAGGTATCTGGAGCTGCAGATACTTTTTTCAGAAATTTAACAGATTGATTTATATTTTAGAAGTGTAACCAAGTTCCTATTTGTCTAATGTCACATGTAATGTGGATAACATGCATAACATCTCTCCTACCTGATCTAGGTCTTGTCCAGTCTTTGAGCTCCATTCAGTCAGTGTTTTCTGGATGCAGTCCTGCACCTACAAAACATTTTTTCATACTGAAGCATAGATATGTTAGAGCTGTACAGAAATACAAGGGTTTATAGACATGTAGGACACACTGGTGAAGTAGTAACACCATTTCACAAAAGATCCTTCCTTTGTATCTTCTATCTGAAACTTGTTCAAACTAGTTTATTTACATATATTCCTCTCCTCTTTCAGAGTTTTAGCCGTAATACAATACTGTACTTCATTTTTTTCAATGCCATCTTTAAAGGAAAGAACAATGCTAGGCAAGTAACAACTACGGCATGGAGTGGTTTGAGGTCTTTTTGTGCAGAGAGTCTTAAGTTACAAAGTAGTCAGATAAAAGCATATGCCCCGTAACATTGTAGAAATGAGACTTTACAATAAATTGCTAAATGCTCATTACAGTAATTACTGCTCTGTTCAAGATGCATCCAACCCTTCTCATTTACTGCCTACCTACTCCAAACCACTAATGCTTTTAAGTCCTTCATTACTATAGAGGAAACCTTCAGATTTTACCCCACACTTGCATTTTTCCTGCGTCCACAGATGCAAAATAAACTTGTCTAAGATTCTGATCATGAATTTTCTTGAACATAACAAAACATTACTATTG
Source organism: Grallaria varia (assembly GCA_013396735.1). Lineage (NCBI taxonomy): Eukaryota > Metazoa > Chordata > Aves > Passeriformes > Formicariidae > Grallaria > Grallaria varia. The sequence goes on along the minus strand of VWZG01011231.1, from coordinate 1,265,745 downwards.
AGTCTAAATCAGCTGATTAAATGCATACTGTACCATTGTGACAGCTGTACTAATGCTCTAGCTTCCCTCTGTTCAATCCTGGGAGTTAAGTATAGGTACTGCCCAACTGCCCTCTGCCACAAGTAGGAGCGCTTCCATGAGCTGCTGCTTTACTTCTCTTTCAACAGTATATAGCTATGTGCATACCTGCTTGGAAGTATCATTAAATAGCAATTTCCTATGACACCTAACATTAATTCATAGAACTCAGAACACCACACGCAAACTAGAAGTCAACACCACCCTCGATATCACAAAGACGCAATACAGTAATAATACTTTGGGAGTACAAATTCTATACATTCTTTCCCAGTCATTTAAAATAGTATTAAAAAACCTGAGTCAAGAGGCCAGAACTGACCCCCCCCAAAAATAGCTAAGCACAGTAACTCTTTAATAAAATAACTCTTTATTCTATTTGGATGCAATTTATAATGTTATTTTTTCCTTTCTGAGGGCAAGTGAGACAGTGATAAATATTTATATTCTGTATATTGCTGCTTTGCAACTGTCAGAGTTCATATTTCTATTGCAGGTGTGCACAAGCCTCTGACTCCAAAGTACACCACACCTCTGGCATCAGGCCATGTGGGAACTGCAGTGTATTTGACTTTTCCAAACACAGCTGCATCCCCAAAACTCCTAACGCTGGGTTCAGAATTTGCAAAATTTTAGCTTACATTCTGCTACTTTGAACTGTACACACACTAACTACACCAAACAGAAGAGTTAAAAGCTAATTAAGATTTGATAATTAATACCAATATTTGCTTTTGGAAACCCAACAACTCTGGAAAGCAGGCAGACTTCTCTGTAAACAAGTGAATTTAAATATCTCAACTGATTGGTTATGCACAATGGCCACTCTTTATGAGCCCTCTAGAACCTACTTGCACAAGGGTGCCCATAATCACACAGCTATTTCTTTGGTACAGAATCTAGCTGTATTTCACATGGATCACAGAGTGTTTAATAAGCAACCAGGCCAAATAAAAGTTATTACCACATGACAACTAAACAAGAGCATGATGAATTCCTCCTTCTTGTTACATCATCCTCCCAGACACCTTTCTTACCATTTGTACATGATTAATATGCACTCAACCAGCTTCAGGCTATCAGTAGTGTCACTACATAGCAATAACCAGCCAAACCCATAGTTTTTCTAATTATTAAGTGATCATTCTGAGATTACGGTGTCATGATGAGACAGCAAATACGGTGGTTCTGAAGTTCATGGCTGTAGGATCTCCAGACATTTCGTTAGAACTGTTCTTAGTGTTGACACACAGTGCTAAAGGCAATACTTTCAAAGTGGTGATTAAAAAGTTCTTTTCAACTTTTTAACAAAGAATGATAGCTATGCTCTTTAAAGAAGACAGCAATGACTACTTTTTCCAAGACCTGTCACTACCAAGAAATTAAATTAACTCCAGGTTGGAGAAAGAATTTTCATCATCTGTATTGCAAGCTCGTATCTATTCACGTTAGCTTGCTGAAGAAGTATCAGGGATCTCCTTTGCCATTACAGACAGGACTTAAACTTTATAGGGGTTTTAACCCTTCCTTCCCGAGATCAGAAGCCCGGGCTGGTTCCTACCCAAGCCAAAGTGTTTCCGGGGGCACGGGGGGCCGACTTCCCCGCAGGGCAGAACGCACCAAACAGACGAAGAGAAACAAAACCCAGCTCTGCTTTTCCCGTCTCCCGCCTCGCGAGCGCCGGCGGCCGAAGCCTTTCCCCCGCGGTGACGGGCACCGGGCCGCGCCGTGCCCGGAAGGACAACGTTCCCGCTCCGGACCCCGCCCCGGCCGCCGGGGAAGCGGCCACGGCCTTCCCTCGGCCCGCGGCCCGGCGCGGCCCCCCCCGGCGAGCCCCGAGGGGAAGCCCCGTCCCACCCCTCACCTCCTCGGCGGGGGTGGCCGGGCACTTCTTGCGCAGGCAGCCCCAGTTGAGCAGGTTGCCGGTCTGCAGCGTGAGCCTGTCGGCGCGCTCCAGCAGCGCGCGGGCGCCCTCCGTGCCCATGGGGATCCCGGCGCTGCGGCGGCAGCGACCGCCGGGCTCTCCGCGACACCTGCGGCCCCGGGCAGCGCCGGCCGTGACTCAGCGCCGAGAGCGGGGCGGGGGGCGGCGCGAGGACAATGGGCGGCGGGACGGGCCCAGCGCGGAAACGCAGCTGGAGCGGAGCGGAGCGGAACGGCCCCGCCTGGCCCTCCCTCACGGTGCGGGGTCCGCACCGCGCAGCGCCCCCTGCGGGCCAGCGGGGCGCGGGCCGGGCCCAGGCCAGAGGGGCGGGGCTTCCTGGGAGCGGGGCGGGGCCAGGCCAGAGGGGCGGGGCCTCCTGGGGGCGGGGCGGGCGCGGGGCGCGGTCCCGGCGTCGCGCGCCCGCAGGAGTTTTGGGGACGGACGTGGTTCTGCCCGGCGGTAGCGGCCCAGCGTTCGGTAACACCCCCCGGACCGTGGGCTGCTCTGCAGGCTCAGTAATTGAATGAAACTGTCTGAATTGTGGCCATGACGCGTTCTAGTAACAGGTAGTCGTTGATAGACACCAAGCTAAAAGGCCTACAGAAGGCACCAAGTGCTTATCCCGTCTGGCTGTGTTTGCATTTGGGAGCAGGACTCCAGTTTTACACGAGGTGATTCTGGAAGGATTGTGGTTTGGGGATTATTTTTTTTAAGAGCAGGGGTCTTCTGGAATGCCACACCCTGACCATTAAAGTCCTTCTGTACTGGACAGTCGGGAGGTGGCTTTTTTCCCCCCCATAACTCCAGTGAAAGGGAACAGTGAGCCACAAATTGTAATTTTGCTGTCAGCTCGGGAATTTGAATTGTGTTTCTAACAGATTTTCCTTCCTCAGGCTGCATGTTGTGCTAATAACCAATTTGCATAACTTCTGTCTGTCTGAAACAGTACTTCTTTGCTTTCTATACAGAAGGTTATTTTAACTATTCCTTGCATTTGTGTTCTGATTAATTTTTCATGTTGGGAAACGTTTTCCTCATTGTTTATGATTACAGAGTATGTGGAAATAAAATATACTGAAAGAAATGCCAACTTATTTGGAAAAGTAGTAATTTTTTTTTTGTTTTCTGTAACATAAAAATCTAGTTCTAACCTGGCCCAAAGGTTAATCCTCCAGACTCAGGGCTGGCTTGGGAAGGAGTGTACATCTCTGTATTTGTCCATATTTACACTAGTGTTTCTCATCAGTCTTCTGGCTTTCCAAGAGAGGCCTTTTGGTGAAATTTATTATCTGGTATTTCATTTAATTAGCTTTGACGGTTATAATTCTATGCAAGCAGGTTAAACTTGGATGTAGCAGAAGGTTTTCAAACTGCATAGTATCTTCTGTCTGTCTAATGGAAATTTACGGCAGTGAAAAACAATGTTCCTTTTTAGCCTTGTAGATTTTGCTGATACTTAATTACCTTAGCTCTAGAAAAAAGGGTATCAAACGGCTAGAGGAAAAGTGTCGGGCTCTTTATGCCATGCGTTTCATTCTCAGTGGCAGCAGGAACACATCACAGAAGAAGGGATCTCAGCAATGTTCCGTTGTCAGTCCAATCACCCCAGAAACATCAGGTAAACTATCAGAGAAAGAAAGGAGGATGTTTTGTAGCTCGTGATCAGTTGTATTTTTGCAGGTTATCTCATTAAGCTACTTGAGCTCTTCAGAAAAAAA
>VWZG01011231.1:1110552-1261487 GCA_013396735.1 Grallaria varia | reverse complement strand
TTTTTAATGTTTTATTTCAGCTTGTTTACACCAAACTTTAATCAGGTCCCTGTACCAGAGAAAAACTGACCTTTAAAAAAAAAAAAAAAAAAAACAAAAAGAAAAAAGTGATTGATTTCCTGCAGTAATTCTGTAATGCTCGAAGGAAAACAAATCACCCTTTTTGAATGAAATGCCACTGAATCGGCACTCCCGGCGGCTGGTGAGTATTGCTCTTCTCTCCGTTTTCCAACGGTGGGAGCTGCAGAACTTGGCGTGCGCGAGGTGCCGGCGGCCCCGCACTGCTGCGGCTGCCCGGGCCAGCGCCGCCGCCTTCGCAGGGAGCGCTGCCGGCCCGGCCGCCGCCCCCNGGGGGGGGGGCACGCTGCTCGCCGGGGGTTTCCTTGGGGCGAGGGGACAGAAGTGGCTGCCGCCCGCCCGGTCCTTTCCTTCCCTGAGTACGTTTCCCTCTCCGTTTCCCATCCCCGGTGTTCCTCGGACGTGGTCCCGGGGAGCGGAGCGGGGGGCAATCCCGGGTCATGGCTCTGGGCTTCCCGCGGATCCTGCCTCGGGCAGCACCGCGGGCAGCCTGCGGGGTGGGTCTGGCAGCGCGTCCCGGCCGCACGGAGAGAGCGGGAGCGAGGAATGTTCTCGACACCTTCTGTCCCCAACTTCTGGGAAGACCCCGTCGCTAGCGGCTGAGCACCCGGAGCCGTCCCGCGCACCTTCCGGCCCGGTGCAGGCGTGGCCCCGGCCCGGCCCGGCTGGGCGGCAGGGAGCCGGCGAGGGAGTGGGTGCCGGCGGGAGAAGCGAGGGGGCTCCTGCTGGTACGGAGCGTTCGAGCGTGCGTGGGAAAGGAGAAACAGCCAGGCGGAGTTTAGTACAGTCAGCTCCTCGTGCTTATAGAAAGCGCAGAGTATCGTGCACCTGGGGAGCGTCAAGGGTAACATCGCATCGATTTACATAAACAGCCACACCGACTCTTTGCTAGAATTAGTTAGACTGGCCAATAAAAAAATAACAACAACAAAAAACTTAAGAGCAGCTGAAGGTCTGTACCAGCTGAAAGATAACAATCCTGAAAGTGTTTCTGCAGGCTTATACATCACGGCTTGCCTAAAAACAATGCACAGGGGAAGGAACACAAGGAGAATCCAAAAGTATCTGAAAAGCATCTGCTAGTTACCATGACATAAAAGTTCGGATTTTGCTTTTCAAAGATATAAAAATGTTCTGGACATCACAATTCAGCAAAATAAGCTGCCTATAGCTCTTGTATAGCACCTGCACCATGCCTTTTCCTCAGCAGTGTTGACTTCCCTGTTTGGTTCTTTTTTTAGGAAAACCAGCCAGGCTTTTCACTGCCTCTTGCATTTCTACCAGTGTCAGAAACTATTGTGAGATCCAAATGCAGGAGCAGACACATGTGTATTACCCTCCTGAATGCCTTTGGTCATTGTCTGGTCTTCAGGTTTCCTCTTCTGCCTCAGCCTTTCTTGAACTCCTGAATAGCGCTAGAAGACCTAAAAACCATGGACATCATTATTGTCACCTGATTTTGCAGATGGGAAAACACACAAAAGTTGAATGATCTGCTCCGACTTGCTAGGCAGTACAATAGCAGCAGATGCAGGTCTTTTGAGCCCTAAATCGAGATCCTGTGTCTGAGCAACACAAATCCAAACTCAGTATGGTTCTTGAATTCACATGTCAGCTTGTATGTCTTAGTTATTTTCTCTTTACAGCAGGGTGGAAACAGATTTCCCCAGCTCCTCCAGTGTGTGTCTGAGTTGGCTCAGGGGGAAGGATGTGGACAGAGATTGCCCAGGTAGCACTGGGCACTGCTGCTACATAGTGCTTTCTGCGGTGTTCTCTCTGCTGATTTGTTTTCTGTCAAAAGTCATTGACTTTGAATTCTGAATTGCATTTCTCCACTGCATTCAAAACTGAGCTATCAAAAGAGAGAAGGTGAGTGTCCCACTTCTCCCAGTAGTTCTTGGAGAGGAGAGGGGGAAATCTCTATTGTTGCTCTAAACTTTGGCATTCCCTGTTAGAGGAATTGTATAGATCTGTACTTTCCCCTGTTAATTTCTGAACCATTTGCCCTTTATTGCTGTTCTGTGGTGCATCCTGGTAAGAATCACAGAGCACTTTACAATCACCAAATAGTCTTGTTTAGTTCATGTATTGGTATGTTTTTTTAATCACCAATAGCTCAGAAGAAGCATGGCAAAGACAGCTATAAAGAAATATGTGTATACCTGAAAATACTGTGCCTGGTAGTTTGAGGAGATTCAGCTCCAAAGATTGAGAGATGTATGACAGAACCTTGTATCCAGATGATGTTCTCTAGGAGTGCTCATTTCTCCAGATTGATTAGAGAACAACTCTTATGACCTATTTGAGAGCTTATGGTACAGTTTATCCTAAAAGTGTCTGCTTTCCTCGTTTCCGTACAAGGGATGTCTGTGTGACATGCTCAGATGTACATGTCTATAGCAGAGCTCTGAATTTAGCCTAATGATTTCTACATTTTTTCCTACTTGACAGGTTCAAGTCCTCAAAAGCATTTCATATAAAGAAAATAGTATGGCATTCTGACTTCTGTAGGGAAGATCCTTGAATGAATACACTCACACTGTAGAAAATTAGTGTCACAAGAGGCATAGTTGTACTTTTGCTTCCTTAACCAGTTTAGATGGCTAGTGCTTTTTGTGAGCAGTGATACTCAAAAATGTTTTGGAGTCTTTACTCCCTGAGGATAGATTGAACTGATATACATAGTACAGTCTAAAAGCAATAATGTACTGCCCCGCCTTGCTGGCATTTAAAGTTCTCCCCCTCCTTCTGTTTGAGATGAAAACTGAATATAAGGGGGGTGGCAATTGCTGCCTAGCTAGCATGGCTGAGATGTCACAGCTCCTGTTACAAAGGTTTCTCCCACTCAGAGCTGTGCTGTCTAAAGCCTTGTCAAGTAAGAGCCCTGGCAGCAAGTGCCAAAAGCAAGACTGCAGAACATTCTAAGGTTCTGTATCCTCCAAGAATTGCCTGAAAAGACAAGGCCACATGAGATATTTGAACAGTCATTTAAAGGGACACTGCTGAAAATTGCCCTGCTGTTTGAAGACATCTGCTCTGTTTTTGCAAATAACACTTAAGATGATTATCACAGAAAGAGATGAGACAATAGGGGAAAGCATCCCTTTCTCTTCTCTCACCACAGCTCCACAGGCTTACCAAGACTTTCAGCACTCTGCTGTGTTGCTTCACTTAAAAGACAGCCATTTGTCTTTTTTTTCTCAGTGAAGCTTGAGAGAGAACTTAATTTTGTACAGGAGAAGATGGGAGCTATTCAGAATTTGAATGCTACATTTGAAATTAAAAGTCTCATTTTAGCAAAAAATAATGTGCTTCTTTGAAGTACATTTTTTAAAAAATTAGTACAGATTTTGTGAGTTCACCTGTCTGTATAAGGTCTCTGAACTTCCCAGGGCTTCCAGTCATCCAGCCCTATCAAAAGACAGCAGAACCATCCTTGATACTGCTAGGTAAAAAACAATGAAAAAAAAAAGTATCTCTCTTCAGTTTCTTCAATTCCATGTCAAAAGCATACACTGGATAAACATTTTGACATCCATACACCAAATGATGCATGAAGAGCAGTAACAAAACTAGAGATACAGAAGTTCAACATTGCAAATTGCAGTGCTGATGCAAAGATATGATTGTGACTTCACAAAGCATTTGTAAATGTCTTCTACCTCAGTATTGTCATTGTAGAAAATAATCACCATAAACTAAAGCCTCGAGGCAATGAATATTCTCTTGCACATGGAAAAGGCTATGCAGTGGTGTTGAAAAACCTGGGTGTCTACTTAGCGTTGAGTCAAAGCTGGCTCAGGTTCTCAGATGGAGGCACTCCAGTGAGCTTCATAGTGACAGTGATACTCAGTGAATGATGTGACTTTTTAGTATGCCTGGGAAATTGGCAACATGCAGCTCTGTGTTAGCCAGTGTCAGTAAATACCCACTGAGTCAGTATTAACTGGTGCAGGTTCTTTTTTCATCTTGTTCATCCTCCTGAAAGATGCCATACTAGTAAAAGCTGGAAAGCTTTCATAGACTTCCAAGAGCCAAAATTCACTGTGAAACCCCTAACAGCTCTTCCTTTCCTGAAAAATAAACCGCCTCCTCTCCTAAGTGAGTAGACCTTCCTTTTCCTTCCTGACCATTCTTACACTGACTAATTTTATCCATGTCAATTATACAAATGGATTTGTGTTTCTGAAGGATGATCATTTGTAGCTCTATACCTGTTATAATTTCTAGCTCCATGTCCTCAAAGTGACTTGGGTTTTGCCATGTCTTTGTGTTAGGCACCCAGCTCCGAGATACGACAATTCGGTTTAGGTATCCAAGTTTAACTCTATCCCTTTACTGTGTGGTATGCCAAAAGGCATCCACTGTAGAGAAATACTGAACAGAATTACAGTGGAAGTGAGCAGTGCTTGAAAGAGCCCAGAGAAACAGAAATTCAGGATTTCTCTTTGGTAGGAGACTGCCCTTTTCACTGGAATACACTCCTGTCCTCTCCTGACTGTACTTTTTGGTTTGCCTGTGGGAGGAGTGAGGAATGGCAAAAGACATTCTACATCAATTTTCCCACTTCCTGGCAGTGTGTCTAACTATTACATATAAAGCATGAAGAACTAGATTGTCTCCTTTGCTGACAGTTTAGTTTCACTTAGAAATAATCTAAATGCTGTGCACTGTGCTGACCTTGGTATAAAGATGCTTACCAGATCAAGGTCTTCAGGGATTTAGATGAGAGAGTGTGTAACTAACAAATCTGAAACAGGTGGAAGAAATAAAAATGCACTATGAGTTTCAGCACTGGTCAGACACTGGTGCCCATTAGCATGCATAGGAGTAGAACTTAGGAAGCTGAGGAGTAAGTACTTAGTGTACAGCTTGTAAATGTTAGACATCTAAATTCTACAAAAAGTGAAAATTAATTTTACAAAACCTTTGAGTATGGGCATCACTGTATCTCTTCTCTTTATACATGGTGAAATAATGTAATAGATTCTAGTCTCATGAAATATGAGCCAATTGCTTCAAAGAGCTTAGGCTTTACTTAGTTGGACTCCTTACAGAATAAGATACAGCATTCCACAGGTAAGATGATGAAATACTGCTTTGTGGTTGAACATTTGCTTTGGGAATATGCAGCATGTGGCTAAGCTATGGGACTCCCTGCTTCAGGACTCTGTGCATGCAAAAAGTTTACACAGGTTTAAAAGGCAAGTGGATAAACTAATTGAGGAAATAATCCACAAAAAGTTATTAAACACACATGCAGCCCTTCTGGTGCAGGAGGATCACAATCACTGTATCTGTCTCTTCCCTTCCCCAGGGTCACTACATTCTTGCCCTGTTTTATTGCTTTTTCTGAGTCACCTGCTGCTGGCTGTTACAGAAAGATGCAATTCTAGAGTGATCTTTAGACTCATTGTCTGCTACAGTACATTCTTGTGCAAGGCAAGTTTCAGGGTGAGAATCAATTGTAACAGCAGCAGCAGCACAAACATAATTTTCAGTGTAAGTACACTTATAGCAATTTCCTTTGGCTTAACTCTGTTGACTTTAAGAAAGCTATTCTTGATATGCCCTAGTGTGAGATCACATGCTTACTTCTTTCAGGAGCAACACGGTCTACCAGAAAAGTCAAATGAGATAGAGAAAATGGCTAATTCCCTAGGAAAAATGTTTAGAAAGATGTAATTAGGACTGTGGCAACCACTGCGTTGATTTTTAAAGGTAAATTCAAGGAAACTGGCTTACATAAGCATTCCAGCAGTCCAGGGAGAATTCATTCTGCATTACTCTTTCTCAGACTTGTTGGTTCCTATACGGTGAAATAAGCTTTTTTTTTTTAACTGAGTAATTTCAAAAGAAATCAATACAATATATGCTTATGTCAGTGCTTACAGTCTCACTTAGATACAGTTTACTTAATCTGCTGATTACAAATGGCTTCAAATAAAACTTCTAAGATGCACAGACATGATAAATGTGTCAGTATTTCCATAATAGTTATTACATAATTTTGGAAGATCTGTTGATCCTTCAGCACTTGACATGGCTTTAAACTGCAGGAATATGATTGACTATATTTTTGTAGTCCTATTGCAGAGACACTGCATCTTAAAAACTCTTTCAAAACACTTTGCTCAGCTGTTTTTCTCTTATGAATGAACTTTTCCCCCTTTTATTTTACCTTTTTATTTTCTGAATTAAAATTTGACAGCTGAATGTCGTTTTCTCTGCTTGTATTGTATATTGATTATTCTTTGCCTTCAACCTGTTCTAAACATTAATAATCAAGATTTTTTCTTTTATTAATGACACTATCAATCTTTAATCATCATGCAAGAGAAAAAATCTAAGCTTCAAAGCATCTTCTAAGCATCAAAGATATATACTTATAGTCACTTATACAAGAGTTTTTAACATCTTGCACAAATCTGCCTATTGATTAAGTTCTACTCAAAGTAGTTTTAGAGAAGCTGTAGCTTAACATGCCTTTAAAAATTCACCAAATAAGTGGACTGTAAGTCATGGGGCACTAGTGAAGGCCAACAGTCAGTGTCCTATTCTGCTAAATGCTTTGAGAACACAAAGAAATTCAAGTTCTCTGAGCCAAATAATTTATGTTTGAAGGAGATGATACCTAATAAGTAAATGTTCCAAGAACAGATTGCTGGGTATCCAAAAACTGTTGCCAACCAATACATTAACTGACCTGGTGCTGCGCCTGAAGACTGGCAACATGGTGTTCAGTGCTACGTCAGTTCATGGAATTGGCCCTTAGGTTTGGAAAAGATGCCATTTCTTGCAGGTTTGGAAAAGATGCCATTTCTTGCTTTGGATCAGGCTTTTCTGTCCCTTATGTAGGGAACATCTACACACTGGGGGATGTTCTGATAAAGCCAAGAGACGTGATAATTAGAAGAAACAGCTGTGTTCCTGCATCCATGTTTCTGAAAAGGGAAAGAATGTTTGATATTTTCTTAGATCTTGAAAGTAACTGAAAGTAACTGAAATGTTTGAAGTAAAAACAAAAAGGAAAAAAGAAAAAGAAACGTTGAGCAATTTATGTTGCAAGGGCCTTCTGGAAGTCATGTAGTCCAAGTCCTGCTCAAAGCAGATACAGCTAGAGCAAATGGCAATAGGTCTTGTCCAGTCCAGTTTTAAATATCTCCAAGGATGGAGATTCTGTATCCTCTCTGAGCAATGTCTTCCAGTATTTGGCCAAGCTCATGGTGAAAAAAAAATTTATTGTATCTGAAATTTCCCATATTGCAACTATTCGCATTGCCTCTCACCATTATCACTGTACACCTTCAAGAAGAGTCTGGATCTGTCATTTCTATAGGCTTCCTTTAGGTATTTGCAGGAACGGGCTAGTAGAGGCAAGTATGACAGTTGGGCACTTCAAAGAATCATGCTGGAATAGAACCAAATAAAAGTAAAGAAATCTTGGATGATTGATTATTTTCCACACTGATTCCAAAGGTTCACAGAGTACCTAAATTTCTGTACAGCCACACCCATGAAAACTACTGAGCAAAAGAAAAAGCTCTATAATTTTCAGTCTGGTCTTGTTCATAACAAGATTAATCCAATTAAAATACCATAGATGGCATAAAGATACTCAAACCATTCTATAATTGACCTGGAGAAGATCTTTCTAATACAACCACCGAAGGCCATAGATTAAAACTCCCCTGGAGGATTCTGATAAAAAAAGTATATTTGAGGATTGGGTATGGCATGAGAAGGACACTGCAGTCTGTAGAGCAGCCCAGTGGTATTCACTGACAAAAGAGCTTTGAGATACACCAAAGGTTTCAATAGTCCTTGTAATAACTTGGCATCAGAAGGGGAAAAAAAATGGAGTACAGCCTCTTCTCCACCCTGCACTTGTTCTGTGGACTGTAAGAGTCAGAATGATGTATTTCAAGAATAGTCCTCTGGGAAAGGAATCCACTTCATTTGCTTTCCCATGAAGATTTCACAAGAACAGACATTGAAAATTGAAATTTGTGTTATTTCAAATATAAAAAATTAAGGGAAAACATATCCAAATAATCTGTCACATAATTGTTACATATCACAGAGAAGGAACAGGGCTTACCTCCCTTGATGTCCCAGTTAGAGCTTACAATGCACAGGTAGAAAATATTGCAGAATTAGTATCTCTTGTGGAGATCAGACTTGATAGTTATGGCTGGAGCTGAAGTGCTCAACAGCTGTGCCAATAGAGAAAGAACCATTTGGGACAAGTAACACAAGGAAATAAGATACTCTAACCAAGTGATCTCTTCAAAGCAACCCCGTTAGAAAGACACTGGACCATGACTCCTATTTTTAGTGAGGAATCATATTTAAAGTCTAATGTTAATCTATCCTCTTGGCCAGTTAATACCAAACATTATTAATGCTAGATGCTTATATAAAAAAACCCCAACAACTGCAACAAACTCTTCTGGTACTAAGTCCCAATCATTTATTGCAACAAATAACATTTGGACTTCCACTTTACACCAGCGATACCACAAAGTTTTATTACAGTGTTTGATGAGAACAAATTAAATTAATACACCATCACTGTATTTTAGGCTTTGGTAGCCTGCTGCAACTGGGGTTTGAAATGTCTGGGGACTTTTCTGCTTGGCTGCTGCTGAAAATCATAACCTTTTGCCAAAGTGCCATTTGATCATGGAAATAAACTGTTCTTTCCTTTTCAGAGCTGTAACTAAATCACTGCTTGGAATATAAAATGCTAATACACAGTTACAAAAACAGGTCATCTGAGAGGCAAGAGTAACACTGAGTATTCTTATAACAACAGCTTAAGGGTTTGTGAAGTCCAGATATTTAGCTGCATTTGTTCATTATATCCAGCAGTATTTTCCACTCTCTTTACATTAAAATATTCTGCGAACAATACATATTGGTCTTTAAGCTATTGGTACTCAGATTCTATTTGCTTACATGCATATATATACACATTTAATTTTTTTTTCTCAAACTGTTGAATTTTATGAATAATAAAAATACTCTTCCGTAGGGATTCCTGTGAAACTTCTCTGTCCCTTCTTTGTTCCTCTTGCTCTAGCATAAGAAAATACCCCAGATCAGTGTGTTTTTATCAGTCAGTTAGTTACTTCTGCTTCTGAATATATGCAGGAAGACAATTCATTTGGCAATGACACTATTTATTTTATTTTTTTTTTGCAAGTTGAGTGCTTTCAGAACCTGGCTAGGATTAAAGCTCTCTCTTGAGAACATCAGGAGGGTTTTTAACACAATTCACAAATCAGAGAAAATGGTGCCTCACTCTGAACAATGATTGTGAATTTAGAAATTAAGAGTTTAGATATTGTTTAGCCAATAATTATTAATTATCATTTTGTGTTCTATCAGGTGGAAATCCTTGACTGGGAGACAAAGAAACAGCTATGCTTCCTAGATAAGGTAAAACAAAATCTGTTTAAAAGGCTAGGGTGACCTTTTAGAAATTAAAACCTTTTCTTAAGTAAACTTACTGTTTATGAAGGATATTTCATCTGGTAGCCTTTCTTTGGCCATTTGCAGCATTTATGCAAACTTCATACTGACTACGGTGTACTTCAGCCCTTTTCCAGAAGGACCTTTCATTGCTGTTGTAGTAACTCTTGATCACCGCTAGAGAAGCTGCCTCTGAAACAGGGCTCAAAATTTGTCCTCCCTTTTTCCTGTCAGCATTTTGAATCATTCATACCAAGTCTAGACATCTGTAAGAAAGTTACACTGTTACATTGTCTAAGTCACATTTCTATTTCATAGTCTTAAACCCAGTAGTTGTACTTCAAAATATGCATCTTACATATACAATATTTTTGTTGCCTAGGTGGAACCAAATGCCACAATTAGAGAGATCAGATTGATGTTCCATAAATTATGTGAGTATAACTTCTGCAGCAGCTCACATCACATCAGAATATCCAGTAAAAATAGGAAAAAATTACATAATTTGAAACGTGATATACAGACACATAATGCTGATAACTTTCACATGAATGTGAGATCATCATGCAATCACAACTGAGATTGCACTATAATTATTTTATGTTATCCTGATACACCTTTGTAATTTTTCTGCTGCATAAATTATCACAGATATTAATGTTGAATAAATATTCATAAAAATCTTTAACTAAATCTTATCTTGTGTTGTATTCATTATAATAGTGGATGATCTAAATGATCTAAACCAAACAGTTTATATCACACTATTCTGTATGGTCTTACAGATCCTAGGTGGTATCCAGCAAGGCAGTCGATAAAACTTGATCCAAGTAAGTACTTGTGAGGACTACAGTAACAAAACTCTGAGCAGGGCCTTGGCATGAAAGGTGTACTTTTAATGGCTATTAGCTCTTAAGAATGAGTTTCCAGCTATGTTACTTAGCACTATGAACTCTGAAGAGAATCCAGAACAAATACAATTCTTTGGAAGTACTGAGCAGCATTCCACCCATGTGCCTGGTGCTTGGTAATTAACTCAGGAGTCTGCACATTGTTCCAATGCCCCTTCTAACTACTGAGCACTTCTGCTTTCAAGGCAGGCAGCACAGAAACTAGATATTAATTTCCCTTAGCTGCAGGGAAATGATCTCCATGGTGATGCTCAGCTGGGAGTACTAAAAAGGGCTGTGAGTCTGAGTGATCAATTCACATAATCCTCTGCTCTCAGGCAGGAATTACAGTTCTTTCGAGGTAAGCTAATGCAAAACACATTGCCATGGATGCAGCAATTGCTGACAAAGCTGATGCCAGCTGGCTGACTTCATTGATACAGTTGTAGGTACTGCTACTAGAAGCCTCTTAGTACATGGCCTGGATGCACAAAAGAAAGTCTAATTGCCAAACTGTGTTAATTCATCTTAGCATTCCGTATAAAACGTAAGACTTTCTCCCCTTGCTTTCATGAAGCATAATTTTATTTAAACAGTCCCTTAGAAGTATGTTGGTGAAGATTAGTTCATTGTGTAAAACCTATCCACAGAAAACAGATGTATGAGTGTCTTATTTCCTTCTTTGAAAGTCTACCTTGTCAGATTCTTCCATGAATGTTGTGAGACTTGCCATGAGAAAATGCTGGCCTTCTGGAGATTTCCCCCAAATCTAGGCATTAAAAGCCTGAGTACCAGCTCAAGTCCTGTGGAATCACCTCCTAACTGGGTGTTTGGTAAAACAAAGGCAATGAAAATTTCTGTAGGTTTCAAATCACAGCTTATCCTATCTTCTGTTTATTTTGTGATGAGCAAAGAGAAAAGTGGAAGAGAGAGGAGAGAGACAGAGGTGCAGGTGACTGGGAGGTCAGTGAATTATGATAAAGGGCAGTGACCAATCAGCAAATTCTGCTGCTAGTAGTAATGAAGCAAATCTACTAGAATAGTCAGGCACACAGGATTGCAAATTCTCTCAACTGTCTTGGTGTGAATAGAGGATCCAGGCTTATATGTGACTACAGGATAAATAAAAATGAAATAATCTTTTTATTGAGATTCCAATAAACCCACATCACATCAAAGAATCTCACAGATTGGTTAAAACACAATATAAAGCTAGTATGCTACCAAAGTTGAGTTGAATTCCATTGAGATGTAATTACTTCTTTCCTTCTCAGAAGGAAAGTCCCTGAGGGATGAAGAAATCTTGCAGCACCTCCCTGTTGGCACAACTGCTACCTTATACTTTAAAGATTTAGGGCCACAGATAGGATGGACTATGGTGAGCTATGCTTCAAGTCTGAGCCATTTTAATGGCTGATTTTCCATAATTAATCCTTACACCACTTTTTGTCTCTCTCCAATATTTCTGCATGATGTCTGCTCTGACAGTGGATGCAGGCAATGAATCCTCATTGCTTCAGTTCATTTAACCAGGGAAAGCAGTAACAGTTACTCTGAATACCTAGTTCTCTGGGAGAGCAGTAGTGGAAAACTTGCTGAAGGGTAGGTTGTCTCTACAGAACTAAGGTCCAGGTACTCAAATGGATTTAGATGTCTACTGCAAAATCACTAGGAACTAGGTGTCTCAATGCTTTTGGGGATCTGCTTCACAGGACCTGTTTAACTCCTGTCAGAGATTAGGGTTATACTCCTATGAGCTGGTCCTGCAATGAGGCATGGGAGCAACATCACGTCAGTACTTGAAGTGACTTCAGCAAGAAAATGCAGACAGTAAGATCAGGTAGCTGTCTGCATGTGACTGTCCCAGGGTGCTTGTGGCAGGTTAATGACAGCTGATAATTTCTGCAATATTAGCAGTCATCCACAAAGACCTTGCATATATACTGTCTTAGCTCAAATGCAAATTCTGTCACAACTCACTTATCAGGCAACACAGCACTGCTGTTTATGCAGTGAGGTTTCCAGTGACCCTTCCAGCTCTTCAAAAGGTCCTTGCTACACATATTGCACTAGTTTCAATAAAACAGCACATCAAGGGAATAATACCCTGTAATTTAAGGGCATGTTTACCATTTCTTAGCTATGAGACAGTAATAAAATCTTGTGTTGTCTACAAATAGTGAAGACAACATTAATAGGAGGTAAAATAAAGTCAAATGTTCTGCAGGACTGAATCTTCACATCATCATTTCTTTAGATGCAATGCTGATAAATCAGGCAACTATTACACAATTAAAATACCAGGAAGATAGGCAAAATCTTCCAATGGCAGCATAGACTCCAGGATGCACCTACATTAATATGTACCAAAATAACACAGTGCAGAGTAACACCAGGCTTCTGACATTCCGTAATCTTTCTTTTACATTGTGCTCTCCCTGCCGTTCAATCTCATTCAAACATAAGCCAAGAAATACTTCAGTATTACCAAATCAAAAAGATGAACTTCTCAACTACAACCAAGCCTGATCTTCCTCAGAGAAAATGCTGATTGTAAAAGAAGACAATGACACAAGTTTTCTGAGTATCAAAATAACTCTAAACACATTAGAAAACAGTGATTGTTTGGGGTTTTTTTTTTTGCTTTGTTTTGATTGGGTTTTTGTTTGTTTGGGCTTTTTTGTTTGTCTGGGTTTTTTTCTGACAGAAGTACAATCAATTTCCCTTCTTGCTCCATAAATGAAGTACTTTCCTCACTTACAGAAGTGTGGAAACTTTAACTGTTAATGTTTGGTGCAAAGTTAACTTCAGTTTAAAGTGATGTTCCTAAGAAATGCACATCTATCTGAAATGAAATCAAGTCAGAGAATAGTTTCTTTGGTTTCCTCTCTTCCCCCTACCCTTTTTTATTTTCCTCTCTGTGTTCAAATTAAAGATTGTTTGAACATAGAATGAAATTATTATTTTCCAGGACAACTGCTGTGCTAACTGTTCACACAGATGGGGTCACTGTGAACACTTACAAGTTGTGTTTCCAGTTTAAACAAAAATATAGTAGAAGCAGAACTCTTCTTTTTCAATGCAAAATTCTTCACCAAATTTCATTTTAACCCAAAATAAACAGTTTTTGAGTGCAAGAGAAGGGTGAGAGCTGCATAAATGTAACATGCATGTATATTTGTCATGATCTATGGGCTGACATTATTATCTTTTCATAACCACACTGTGTCTGCTGCACTGGCAATGGCTGTTTGAATGCAACTGGGGCAAATCATTGCAAAATATTTACGTGCATGTGTATGAGTTTCATAGCTCAAGTCCAAACCTGCTATCCCCTCCCTGTCTTTCTTAATGCCATCCTGGGTCAGTGGAGGTGTTTATCCCATTGCAATAGTTATCAAAAAGAAACCAAAGCAAACCCATCATCTAATTCAGCTGTCTAATTATTTTCTCTCTTTTTGCAGGTATTTTTGATAGAATATACAGGTCCATTGTTCATCTATTTTCTGTTTTATTTCCGCATGACTTTTGTCTATGGACTGGATGAGAGGTTTACATCAAGTCCGCACCCAGTAGTTAAGTAAGTCCATTTGCAGGCGTGAGCAGTGTTTCTTGTAGTCTTATTCCAAATGTCTTGCCACACTTGGTTTTTTAAGCACTCATAAATGCTTTTGTCTTGCTGTTTCTAGCTTGGCATGTATCTGCCATTCTTTCCACTACATCAAAAGGTTGATTGAAACAGTATTTGTTCATCGATTCTCCCGTGGGACTATGCCACTGAGGAAAATTGTGAAGGTAAATTGTGTCAGAATCTATCCACAGCCCTCCTTACAAATCCAACCTAGCTGACCCATGCTCTGCCTCTGCAGCACAGACTTTTTGGTGTGGCTTTTGTAGCAATGCACAACAAATCTCACCCATAAAGTTCTTTTAGATTTCTTAATGCTACTATTATGTAACCCACATGCTGCCACACTGTTACTAATATTATAGCAGTCTCATTTTTAGACCTTCACCATACCCTTCTTTTTTACTCAGCTAGCTCCTTGGGTGTGGAGGTTTTAGTAACAATGTTAGCTTTAAAGGTAGCACAGGCAGGCACAGTGTTGGGAGAATTACTTTTTAAAAAAAAAAACAACTATTTTTTGTAACAATCATTTTACATCTTTGCCCCATATACTCTCTTTGCTGTTAAGCAATTATTAATTTACCTTCAATCCAGCACAAAGCAGCTTGATTGTTTTGCATTTTCTTTTCCACACAAGCATTCCCTGATGTTCCCAGCTCTGCTGTGGCACAGGGCAGCTGTTGGGATGCAGGCTCCCTGTTTCCTAGATGTCTGCAAAGTAGTACAATGACTGCATGGTTATGCATTGGCTCTAGTTATTTTACAAATGTTTGCAACAGGCTACATACTAATAGTCAAATATATGCCTTATACTAAGGAAGACAAGATACTATCATCTCAACTGGAAGTCTATAGCATCAGCACTTGGGTACTTAACATTTGGGATTTAGACAGTCCCTTGTAATTTTCATTATGGTATTCATTTCCAGCAGTGGAAGCTCTACCTTGTGGCTAACTCCTCTGGTCAGTCTGGTGATAGCTTTTGAAATGAAAGGAGGGCCTGTAGTGGAGCAGTGCACGTAAATTCTCCATAGCAATTTATTGTGATTCCTGCAGCAAGAGTGCAGGCATTGTTAAAAGATTTGTAGATCTCTTGTTCTTGACACAACAGTAGCTAATGCATACTAACAGCAGATAAATGAGCAACTTGCTTACCTTGAAAAAAATCCATTCAGTGTGATAAATCTTTTTCTCACTGCCATCTCTGGCAACTGCGTGTTCCTTTCTGACCATACAAATTGTTGTCGCTAAAATTGACATTTGTGCCAGTCATTCTGATCACTTCCTCTTTTCCATCTTCTCAGGCTGGTGGCACTTGCTTTCATCTGTAAAGTTGCTCAGAGTTGTTATTCTACCTGCTTAGCAATGCTTGGGTTTGATTTGCTTCTGTAATTTCCTTGACCTTGGTGGTGTTACTCCAAAATTGTGACCATGAGAAAAATACCACATCGTCTTTGCTTTTTTCCATCACATACAAATGGTAGACAAAGCTTCTTCCTTTCAGTGTTTGATCACATACACAGCAGAGATGGGTAGCTTATCTCCTAAGTGAGATGGAATGCCACCTTTACAGGAGACACTACAGTCCCAATGAGCAGACATCTGAGACAGGACACAAGTAATGAGATCTGTGATTTTCATCCTTTGTTTACCAAATGGAAGTAGGAATAAAGTATGCCCTACAATATACCAGTTTCACCAAAAACATTTCACGCTACATACTAACATAGTGTAATTCTTTCTAAGATACATGATTTTTCTAAGGATTGGAAAGGTAGAACACCTGGTTTATTATCTGGACTTAGTAAATAACTGGCTCAGGGTGAATAAGATAGGGATTAATATGTAAAAATTGTGTGGTGATAAGGAAACTGATTAAAGGAAAGCTCGTTATGGTTGTGCCAGAAAAGGATCTGTCAGACCTTTAATAATAGGAAGGTGCCAGTGGAATTCCTCAAAAATTAGTTTCATGACTAGCCTTAAATGATCTTTCTTTACCCACAAATATTTTCATGAGTAAAAAGAAGGAATATCATTGCATTCTAGAAAAACATCTGGAGAGAAAAAAAACATTAGACCTAAATAAATACCATTAAATCAGAAGACAGTATAACAAGACAAACTTGCTGGTCATGAATAAACACAGGCAGGACATTAAGAAATAGGGATCATCAGTTGCAGTAGAGAAGACAAAAATCCTAACCATGACGTTGTGATTTTAGGAGTAATTTATTATAGGATCTCTGCAATATCTGAGCTTGACCCACAACATTATAAGAGGATTTTTTTAAAGCTTTATTATTCATCTGGATTATGAAAGATTCATCTTCTTTACAAAAGAAACACTTTCTTTCAAGTGAGTTTATGAAGTCTGCATGTACTCTCCAGTTCCTATCTGAACCTCACTGGAGGCTTTTGTATGAGCAGTAAGGCTTCTAGTGGGATCTGGACATGCATAGTTTTACTGCTAAGGTCTTTAACAGTGGTAGACTTCAGTCATCTTAAGGCTCCTGTTCTTATAACTGAGGAATACTCTTGCAGTAAATCACGTTCTTTGGCTGAATAGTACTTGTTCAATTTAATTACAACATGTATTGTTGGGGGCTGAGCCATGATAATGAATTTATTTAATTTTACTTTACTGAAATTCATTGCCATATGTTCTTTCTTGTGCCAAGCCATGAAGCTAGGGAAAGATTTTTCTGAAGATGCCATTCTAAGATTACATGAAACTGTTTCCACCTAAGTTTGTACAGCAGTTAGTGAATTGTAAGAGCTGGTTGAAGAAGCTAGTGCTGTGAAGGAAGTAATTTATGGATAGGACACTAACTAGATTGTCCCTAACTGAAGTCACTCTTCTGGCTCTGATGCATTTCCTGAGGAAAAATGAAGTAATCACAGGGAGTTATTTAATTTCTCTGCTCATTTGTCCCATCTAGACTGTAATTAGTAGTTAATAACTTGCTCTTTCTCATCAGTTATCTCTTAATATATAATCTCAGAGCCAGGATATACTATGTGCTTGTATTACAGCATATCCAAAAGGTCTCTGGGCACTTCAGTGGCTCAATTACCTCTGAAAAGAAGGTGGAAATGCAACTGAATGTTTGATACAACTGTTTGCAGCAGATGAGGGGGCACCAGCATTTTCAGAAAAATGCACCATCAGACACTGCAGTCAGCTACTGTGGGTTGCAGACGCTGAGGTAATCACTTTTTCAGGGTATTATTGCTAGAAATGCAGTTCTGGTATATACAGGGGGAAAAGACTGCATAATCCAAAGGGGGAAAAAAAAAAAGTTAAACCAGTCAGCACAGTAAAGAATGCAGTCTTGGATAAGAATTTTGCCTGCATGAGCAGGAAAGGAAAGCTGTAAAGGAGAAACCAGAAACACCTAGAAATGGGTCTAAGGTATAGAAACCTATTTGGAAGGCCAAGAAAAAAGTGTCACCAGAAAGCGTAAGAGGAACAGTGTTCTACTCAAGATTGAAAATAGGATGCAAGGAAAGATAAGATGAAGGAAAAGAATAGAAAAAGTGATGAAAGGAAGACAGAAAGCTCAGTTTTGGTCTTGCTGAAGTCCAGGGGATAAACAAACATGCTCTAAAACATTCAAAACTGAGGCACTAGGTTCAGTAAAAGAAGACTCAAGTGATGGGAAGCAAATTTAGGAGGTGGTGACGAGGGTTAAAGTCTGTCTGCAAGAAAACAGAGCCTAGAGGTTAGAGTGCTTAGATGTTAGAGTCCAGAGGAAGAAGAGGAAGGGGTCCAGAAAGGGCCTCCTTTCTACCTATAAATACATAAGAAGGGAGAAGATAACCTGTCACCCAAGCAGCAGTGAGCGCCAGAAAAAGCCCAGAGGAGGCAGAGCGAAGGAAACCAAACAAGAGGTAAAGATTGTCATTGTAAGCAGTTTTTTCTTGGATGAAGGCTGTGAACAAGTTCTGAGATTAGTCAGGAATGAGTCAGTACAGCCATTAATGACAGCTATGTTGTCAGAGAGAGAATAGAAGCTGGATCACAGAAAGACAAGGGCAGCAGCAAAAGGGACAAACTAAAGATATCATAATGCAAGTGCAGAGGAAAGCATCAGGCATGATGACTTTATGTAGGAAAAGTTAAAGCAGGGGAAAGAAAGAAAGAAAACTGATGGGGTGAAGGGGAAGAGGACAGGTAAGAGATTGGGCAGTGCAAAGTAATAAGCAGGTAAGAGAGGACAGTGCCTATCACTGTAACATACAGTCTGCATGCACTTTGACTTTGCCCAATAGCTTGCCTGACAAGATAAATTTAGTTTCAATAGTGTAATCATACTTTCTAAAATGGTTTATAAACTTAACAGGTCCAAGATACTTAAGAAGAAATCTTAACTCTGTGAATACTAGATCCTTTCTATTATTTGCTGTTACCTGCTCCCATCTTATCACACTTAGTATTGCTATTTTTTGTTGTATTATCAGTAAGTTGAAGTTGTTATCAACACTCCTTGCAGTGAATACTGGCCTGGAGGATTGTACTAAAACAAAGAAAAATTGCCTGTTTTTCAGAACTGCTTATATTATTGGGGATTTGCAGCTTGGCTTGCATATTACATCAATCATCCTCTTTACACTCCTCCTTGTAAGTAACAAAACAACCCTCAATGATTTAAGTACTTTGGTGTTTCTATACTACTACTAATCATATGTAAACTTTTTTTTTTTAATAGCTTATGGGAAAAAACAGATAAATTTTGCTGTGATCATGTTTCTGGTAGGTTTATTGCTCTTTCTATAAAATGCTAAAATATCTTGCTTTATTTCTTCTGTCATATAAGTGGAGGAGTAAGTACGATAAGTAGATACTTAGAACTTGAACATTTGGAATGTACTACTAAAGCTGACCACTTGAATGCAGAACAGATAAATCTGTCAGGTTTTAATGTGATTTTTTACACAAGGAAATATTTTGATTCAGTATCCTTTCCAAGACTAGGATATCTAACTGCTGGAACAATCTCTCATAACCTTTTAAAAGAGGTTGGAACTATCAGTTTGTGACAGTATGTTTAAAAGCTAGTGAGTTTGTTTTGTGAACTGTTTGTTGAGTATTAAGAATCACAACAGATCGTAAAACTCAGAGAACTGGCCATCTAAGAAAGTATGTTACCAATAATGTCCATTTTCGCTGAGCTTCCAAAAATTTTACAGCTTTCCTTATGAACCAAAATGTTTCAGTCACTCGTCACTCTCACAGTTCCTAGGAACATTTCATACATGCAGAAACAATATTACTGTAGCCAACAAAGATGTACCTATGTACAAAGATTTTTCCTATGTATGCTTAACTTGTTTAGAACATCAGCTGTTCACTTGCTTTGACAAACTAATCATCAGTGACTGCAGGATCTCAAAGCAGTATGAAAATTCCTAGTATGAAAATTCTGTGAGTTCATAATCTATTCACATTTTGTAGAGACACTCCATAACTGAAAGCACAGAGCTGGGAATAAAACTCAGGAGCTCTGACCACTAGCCAATTGCTTTAATAGTTATGCATTGCAGACACTGGGGACTGTCAATAATCATATAAATGGGTCATTTCAATACACTTCCTTTATAATTGATTGCAGAAGCATCCTTTAAAACCAGTGAAGGAAGCTGGGTCAATTATACTTCATGATTTGTATCAGTTTTGCTCTAGGGAAGAAAACTTACCTAGAGTCCAACCCATATCTTCCTTGAGATTTTAAGAACTTTTGAGAAATCAAAACTATGCAAATCCATTTTGGGGTGTTTTTAAAGACATAAGAATGACCAAAAGATAAAGCAAGTATCTCCTGGGTTTACTTTTATCCTCTTTGTTTTATTTAGATCCCATGGGGATTATGTAAGTAGTAAATTTGATCTTTTGGACACGGAGTCAACATTTTCTGGAAAATATCGTAAATACATAACAGTGTATGATATGGACTCATGTTTGGATGAAGACATTTCATCCTCCTCCATTTCATCAGATAGCAATCTTGGTTAAGGATATTTATTATGTTTATAAAAAATTATTTTCCTTTTCTTAGACTTTTGAAGGACCTCAGGCAATAATAAAAGGAAGAAAAACAAATAGAAAGGAAGTACATTTTTAACTCTGTTATACTTTTTCTTGCAGCTGTGTGAAGCTGGAAATTTTTCCATTCATGTTGTACTCAGTGACCTCCGAAGAAATGGTA
The DNA here is from genome assembly GCA_013396735.1 of Grallaria varia. Lineage (NCBI taxonomy): Eukaryota > Metazoa > Chordata > Aves > Passeriformes > Formicariidae > Grallaria > Grallaria varia. The sequence goes on along the minus strand of VWZG01011231.1, from coordinate 1,241,208 downwards.
AAAACTGCATGATCATTTTTCACTTTTGCACAGCCATTCAGTACTCTTAAGTTACCTGCTTTGTGAAAGACCTGATCCTTGTCAGCTGACTGCTGTGGCAGCACAGCTTGCTCAGCACTGTAAAGATTGGATTCTAAGGGAGATCAGACAGTGCAAGGAATCAAACACCAGACTGTTAAACAGCACTTCTTGTCTTACTGTAATTTGTATTGGTTAGGGTTGGGTTGTGTTGGGAGGCATTATACTGGTCACAGTGGCAGTACAAAAGGAAACAGTGCTAGTAAAAGCTGTTTTGGTGAGCAAGGGAAAGTAGTTCCCCTGGCTTCTGTAGGGGGCACAAAATCTCTGTGCAGGTCAGGGTTCCTTGGGCATGAGCCAAACATCTTACAGCGATCAGCTATGACTGCTAAAATCCCATTCTGTGACACTTTGAGAAAACCTTTAATTTCTAAATTTAAAACTTGAGGTATCACTTCTTACAGGAGTGACTGTGGTCAAAGGCATAAGTAGATGACTTCCAAATGCTCAGAACATTTCTTCACAGTTATCCTAGTCCTTCTTGTGAGTCTAGAGGACATCCTGTCTCCCCACTTGTCCTGCTTATCCCTCTCACAGTCATGATACACAGGAGTACGCAGAGTTGGGTTGTCTTTATAGGAAACAATGTCTTTAGGAGTGTGAATATTTTGTGATTTGTTTTCTAATCTATAGGATCCAAAACCCGTAAGATTCCACATCCAACAAAGAATCCTTTCACATGGCTGTTTTTCTTTGTATCTTGCCCTAATTATACATATGAGGTATGTATTTTCAAAGAAGATGTTGAGATTTTAGTTTTGCTGAATATATTTTCATTTCTTTTGGAATGTTAAACGTGGAAGAAACCTCTGAAACAGTAAAGCTCAATACATTTCCCCTCCTCCCCTACACCCTATGAAAACAGACTGCAGACAGGAACTTGTCTGCTCTTCCTCCCCTCCCTTGAGGCAGTACTGACAGGGCTAACCTTAAGCAGACAGCCCTGACCCTGAGCCTGTATTTCACTGTGGCTGCTAGACAAGACAAATACACTGTAAAGCAGTGCAAATTCTGCAGCCAGCAACAGGGACATTACCACTGAATGTGTGTTGCAGTGAGGGGATGGGGGTGTCTGGTGGACAGAAACATCACAGCAGGCAGGAAGACAGTGGTCAGACAAAGAGAAGATTTCATGGTAGAGAGAACAGGCCAAAGTCGTCTTCATTTCTGAAGTTACACAGTTACTTGTGTTGGTGGTGGCTGATTTGGAAGCTTGAATCAGTTTATTGTTTAATATTCCTTAATCAGAAGCCAAACTCCTGACTGAGTTCAGAAGCAGATAAAATTAGTGCAACTCAGTGTAACATTCACTTTTGCAGAGAAGGACAGCATCAGATTTTTAATTCAGTGGAGATTAACAGATGTTAATGAGAAGAGCATTTGGTCTCAGACTACAGAAAGTTACCATTCCTAGCACTGATGGAGGTCTGAAAAATACAAATTAGGCAGAGAAACAGAAAGGACATTGTTGTAATGCTTAAAATTTTATCATTGTCATAGCTATGGAAGCAAACATGAAGGTTTTGTTTGTGATAATAAGGCACTGTTCACCATCTTGGCTAAAGGTTAGTAACACTATAAATTGATCTGGCTGACCCTGGCTTTTTTATTTACCTGTACTAGGGCAAGGTTATTTTGATCAATAGAGACATAAATGCAAATGCTGTCACCAGAAATATTTTAAATTTCCTTGGCCAAAACAGGTGGGGACCTGGATCAGTTTCACTATCATGACTCAGTGTGTTCCAGGTGAGTAATGTTTTGGTACTTCAACCTGAAGTGATATCAGCGGCAAGAGCATGTTTTTTATCTCATAATGAAATATGTATTTTTCTCCCTTCCTTCCAGTGGGGCTGTTTACCTTGCTTTGCTTCATTCAGATGACAATCTGGGCAAAGGATAAACACTGCACCTACCTACGAGAATTCAAGGACTATCCAAGTCATAGAATGTCAATTATTCCCTTTTTGTTGTAAGAAAAGAAGGTTTAATTTGAATATTGCACAGAACTTCAAGAAGAAAAACCTCATAAACCTCCTACCAAGTAAATGAATTAATTTAAAGGATTTTGGTGCATGTTGAATCACCACTGCTAAGGGAAATTGTATGCACTTGAAAGCTACACTTCCTTATGTTCAAGAATTCTTAACTCAGAAGCGCCTTAAAAAATAAGGCTTCATTGCACAGCTGGTAGTCAAAAGCCCCTGCAGTTCACTGTAACCTGATTGACTTAGATTTTTCTGTACTAGTCTATTTAGATTGATGGATCAGAGATACTGAGAAGCCTGTGCTGAAAAGCAGCTCCAGATTTAGCAGTGGGATTCTGCAAGACAGAAGTACATTGGAATGAGGACATATCAGCTACGTACTAGAGCTCAGTTCAGCCAGCATGGCCAGCTGGCCTGAAGACAGTTGAATGATCTGCCTTCTTTGACTTGAAGAAGAGAGTGTACTGCGTGGAGACAGGTGCTTTGTAACAAATAACATTACCAAAGAATATGAATGGTTCCAGGAATAAAGAAATAGGCAGTATCTCAAAAACCTGACTTGGGTCTAAGCCCTAATTTACCAAAACAGTCTGAAGTATTTGTCATATTTGTGCATGTAGCATTCTGTGCTGGGTGTTTTTTGGGTTTTCTTGGTCTTCTTCATTAGTAAATTGCATACTAAATAAGGTTCAGAAGCAATCTGATCTATGCTGTATCTTTGATACTTGGCCTGTTTACATATAACAAGTCCTTATGATACTAAAGGACCTTTTACCTAAGCATTTTACATCAGGCATCTTGGAATAGTTTTTAATACACTTTGTAAATATATGAAGTGACTGCTAGTCCTCAGAATGCTCTTCCTATTTTCAGAGCCAGGAAGAAAAACCAGCCACATTTTGGACTTCCTGTGTTTTCTTTTCCATGAGATGTTCAGTGGGACTTAGTTGGGTTTTTTGTAAATCTAGTAGAAAAGGCTATTGAAATCTATCTGAATGACATTTTAAAGAAGCTTTTTTAGAATATGAAGAGAATGAATAGATACTGTTTTGTTTCGCAATTACTTTATTTATCTAAAATGGATGTATAGAAAGATTTTTGCAACTACTTGTAAAGGTGAAATATGCAATAAATTTTAGACTTTTGAAATCAGTTGAAATAATTATGGCAAAAAAGAGAAGGCTACAGCTGGTTGCTGAAGTTTTGTAATATTTTGTACAGTACAAAGGAAGAATGTCTTTATAAGAAAAAGATCTACATAAATTGATGAAAAAAACACCTTTCAAAGCAAAAATACATGACCCAGATTTTATTTCTGTATAACATATCTAAGAGAAGATTTCTTAGAAATTATTAGATCTGGTAGATAACTGAAGCAATACATCATTATGAATTTGTTTTCAGTATTGTTTTTTTTCCACTAGTTTAACTGTGAACCAGAGAAAAGAGTTAAATGTCAAATGATTTCCCACTAAATACAGTGTGGAGTACAAGCAGGTTGAAATTTTCCTTTTGAGGAGAGAGAAAGCATATACCCTATTCACACTTTACACCTACTAATGCCCAGCCACAAAAAATAAGAAAAATTTGATCGTGTTTAGTAAAAAAGATATCTTTCCAGGTCTCCACAAGAAAACAAAACTTTTGGCAGATTTGAATATGCACTCTTTCTTTTTCATTTCCACTTTGACATTTGGCCTCTACTTGAGGCAACTTGAAGATGCATATGAGCTCAGTTTAATTAATTTTTTCTAAAAGCAAGTTTCTTATCTGGGTCTGAGATCTGAAGTCATTCTTTCCATTCTTGCTAAGACAACCATCTCTTTTCACTGGCAGCCTGGTAAGACAGTGAAGCAATCTCCCAGCACTAGGCCCATCAGCCAGCACTGATGTTCTGACCTTGCTCATCCTGTGCACTCAACATGGCAGAAATCCGCTTTTAAGCTGGGCAGTGCTCTCTGCCTTGGGACCTGTCTGCTGGCTGGTACCAGTTGACATAAGGGTTAAATAAGCAAAACCTACCATCCTGAAAGTACCAGATAGAGAAACTGGTTTTGATGCTATTTGTATGCCAACAAGGAGGAATGAGACTTTTCTTCTCGGATCCTACAATCAACTTAGAGATAGATTTTATTCCATAGCAAGGACCTGCCTTTCCTCTGACACTGTCAGCATGTAGGGTTCTTGATAGAGCAGTAGAAGTTGGCTACTGCTAGGGCTGCTGTTGAGACCACAGCGCTTAGAAAGCTGCAAAAAAGTCAGTGTAATACTGAGTGTGGGAACCTTTGTTTCACCCTTGTTCTGCTCTGGTATGACACACTGTGCATACACTAAGCACTGGTGACTGTATGAACAGTCTATGCAACTGCCTGCTTTTGCAAAGCAGGGGACACCTTTGCTTCTCGGCTGGCTCCAGCTGCACGGGGATGCAAAGGAATTTCCTCATCCTCCATCTGCTGTTTAGCAAAGTTCACAAAAACCTGTGTGAGGAGAGCAGAAAAGGTCACCATGTTGTTGACTGAGATGAGTTAGTGGAACGACCATTCTGTGGGAAAGAGACAGAAAGGGGAATCCATAGACATCAACTGAACTGAGGCAATGTGTTATCAGCCAGGATCGTGAATTCCTCTGTTTTGATAAACTTCTCTGTAACTTCCTTTCATGAAACTTCCTTCCTTTGGATGTACTTGTTTGCAACTAAAATTCTATTTTTTCTTAAGGAGGAGATGGGCTCAGCAACATTTGCATGGCTTGCACGGCATGAGCTTGGTTGTGATAGGAAAGAGGAGACAGAATATTTTAGTAGGAAGCTGAAAGACAGCCAGGAATGTCTCTCTAGCAATCCCATCAAAGGCAGCTTTGCATACATGGAGCCTCAGTTAGTTAGGAATGCAGGCAGATGGGGCCAATACCCTCTAGCAAGTTTAGATACATCCCCAGTGTGTTGCCTAATTGTCACCAGACAGGTTTTCTCATGGATGTTTTACGTTTTACTTACCTGATCTAAAGTTGTTTGAGACACAGAATATTCTTCAATATGCAAGTTTTCCTTATTGGATATTATTAACCGAAAAATCTTAGCCAGAGAGGAGGAGCAAATCTGATATTGCAGCATATTGTAGTGTTTCTCTCTCTGTAAACTCCCTGGGAAGTTCACACGTATGAATTGCTCAGCAGGAGCAGGATCTGGAGGCAGCCCAGACTTTGGAGCTTTGATTTTCAGAGTGACAATGTAGCCATCTCCAAACCTGGAAAGCACATGTGGATTTGGGAATTGGATGAAGAGATGGTTTCATCATTCCAGAAGGGAATTAATTTTCTGCAGCTATGAAAACATTAGTGGTATATGAAAGTTATTGCATAAGACCTAGCTTTGTAGGAAGCCCTTTGTAGGAAGTCGTGTCTAGCATAACAGAATTTAAATGAGATCTGCTCAGATTGTCTGGGTTACCACAGAGATGCACCCAGAAATGGGTCTGGTTAAATACTGAATTGCTTGTATTAAGCATGGTACATGTGACACAGACTAAGTTTTCCCATTAAAACACCCCATAAAAATATTCTACTTACTTGTATTTTAGCTCCTGAATTGTGCCTAGGCATTTGAAGGTACCTTTCACCATGATGGCTAAACGAGTACAGAGGGCTTCACATTCTTCCATACTTTCAAAACAGAAAACAGGTATTTGAGATCAAAGCCAAGGGATGAACTTCAGCTACTCTTGGATTCTGAATTCTAACTCTTTTTACCTGTGTGAAGTTAGAACCACTGCTCGCCCATCTCTGAGCACACCAACAATAGAGTCCCACAGGAGACGCCGGGACTGAGGGTCCATTCCGGTAGTCGGTTCATCCTGTAAGGGAAATAGTAAGACCATCAGAATCAGAGAATCAGATTAAAAAGAGAAAATCTGTTTAGAATCAAGTAATCATTTGGACAACAGCATATAAGTGCTTCTCCACTGTAATCTGCGCCTTGAGAAAGCACATACCCCTTGAGAAGTGTATGAGTGGATGGGTACCAATGGACTCTTGGCACAAAGCAACAAAGAAAGAAGTAACAAGAACCTGCAGGTGAGAATGCAATGCTGTCTGTGTAGGGCATAGCTACAGCAAAGGGAATGCCTTTTCTGGGCAATAGTGCTTGTAAGAGGAGAGTAAATTCTCACTAAGTAATCTTCTTACTTACATAAATATATAGGACATTGCTCAGTCTAAGAAACTAGTGAAGTTACCCTGATAGACATCAGCTAAGGATCTGGTCCCACATAAATCAGTTAACCCAGTTAGTGTTAAAAAATGTTTAAAAAGTTTTAGCTAGAAAAATTTTCATTGAACATTTTGTCTTAAGAATGACAAAACTTTTATCTGACTGTTAACTATGTGCAGGCAGAATACATGTAAAGGCGTATTAAATGGCCCTAGGAACCATGCTACTAAAATGTTATTAAAAGATTTCTTTTTAGCCTACAAATTAAGGTGGTACCGTGTAATATAAATAAAGAATTTTTGTAGTAATTGCATAATTTCCCTTTAGATATGCAATTATATGATGACTTATTTTATTTGACAAGAACTACATTTCAGCATTTGTATAGTTTAATATAAATTCATATAATTTATTCCAAAGATATTAAAGGCTCCTCTGTTCTGGTGGATAAAGCAGCAAGATATTTGTCAGAAGATCATCTTTTACATGAGTAGCTACACTCTGACAAGAAGAGGCAGACAGAAACCAAACAAGGATTTAAATTCAGATTAGTCTGGATTATAGATTTTATCTCAAAACATTCTCTGTTGAAGATCTTTCTTTCATAATCACTTGGGATCCACTGGAAACAGGTATGCATCCCAGTTTATGCCTGAAATTAAAGAATTCAAAATTCCATTAAAATAGCTGTAAGTTGAGGGCAGAAACAGGCTTGCAAGGACTGTCATAAACATCTTTGTACCTCTTAAGCATGTAATGTTGTGAAATGTTATATTACACTGTCACAGAGCTGTGTTACCATGACACTTACTAGCAGGACAAGTGGTGGGCAGCCTATGAGTGCAATGGCAGTGGAGAGCTTCCGCTTGTTGCCCCCACTGTAGGTGCCAGCCAGGTGGTCTGCATACAGAGGAAGTCCCAGCTTCTGGATGCCCCACTCAGCAACCTGTGAGAAAGACCATGTTTTTCACACAGCAGCTAATGCATAACAGACAGGATTGCTGACACATCCCTCTTCTGGCAGAAACGTGATGGTCCCCTGGGTTTAGGACATTAATTTTGGAACTGGACCAGGGAAGTACAAAAAATTTATGATGATGGTGATGAGGGGAGTTCTAACTACTTGGGGGAAAGCCATAAAGCAGCCCCAGCTGTAGATTTCATATCTGCAGGCATTTAAATTTTTCTTCTGGAATCTTCTTCATGTTTTCTTTTTTATACAGAAACAACTTTAAAGGTCAGAACAAAACAGCAACCAATGTAGTTCTGAGTCATAGCAATTGCATCTTTAGTCTTCCACTTTTGCTGCCACAGTCTTGCAAGCACCATTAATGCCTGAGAACCTGCATTTGTTAGTGCAGTCTTGTACTTAACTGTCCAAATGACAAGAACCACTCCCAGGCCTTTGGCACACAGAATGGCAAGTCCACTTTGGAAATTCTGCCCCTTGGCATGTTATGAAAGCAGCTGTCATCACAAATAATCACCATCACTATCAAAAGCAAGATTACTTTACCGTCTTAATTTCCTCTGCTGGAACACCCCGGAGGCGTGCATATAAATAGAGATGTTCTCGTCCTGTGAGCAGGTCATCAATGGCATCAAACTGAGGGCAGTATCCCATGTTTTGATGGACATTAGAAATGTGGGTCAATATACTAGAGAAACAAAGGAAAGAATCTTAGTTCTGTAATACTAGTTTTAAGATAGAGAAGAACATTTTGAATGAAATATTTATTTTTGGGGGCAACAACTCTTGTAAGAGGAGAATTAATTCTTCCTGATAAAGTGTCCTAATAAAATAAATGTTTGTATATAAGAGCAAGGAGTATATTTTTAACTCTTAAGTCATCTCTCTCCTGGTTAAGAGTGTAAGCCTATATCCCCTCACTCATTTTCTTATTTAAGTATAGGTTAGCTTAATGAGAAGTTCTTTAAACAGCCACTCAGATCTTATTTTTTTGAGAACAGTTTTTATTTCTAGAATTAAAAAAGCAGTTGATTGCAACCTAGACTGTGGCCATTAGGAACAGACAGGCAGGACACAAGGCTAACACTTTGCTGGTAGGAGGACGAGAAGTAAAAAAAAAATCACAGAATTGTTGTGGTTGGAAGGGGGCTCTGGAGGTCTTCTTATCCATCAACCCTGCTCAGGCAAGGTCACCTAGAGCAGGGTGCCCAGGACCATGTCCTGGCAACAAAATAGTCACTGTTCAAATCACATCAATGCACAAGAATCAAAAGCCAACTACACAAAAAAACCCGAGGCACACAAACTGGAAGTAAACTAACGTAAGTGCATTCCAGATCACACTGTACTATCTTATGCCATTATGCCAGCATTGTGTAAACAAAGATGCTAGAAACAACCAGAGGAAAGCCCCAGAGCTCAGATCACAGTACCCTATTGGACTAGTTATCTTATGTTTGTGAGCTCTTGCCACTAGATCTTATTGCCTTGTCCCACTGTTAGCATTGCTACAACTTAGCCACAGATTTTACAACAGAGCTTTAAAGGTATACAATACTTTTATGTGTGTTAGCTGTGCTGTCAGTGCCATAGAGCTGCTGGGTCATTGAGAGTATGATCTGGACAGTTCTACTGCAGTAAATGGATTGTCACGAGGTTGTTATTAAGGTACTTACCTACTGCCAGCCACTATAGCATCTCCAGATGTCACATCAGTATCTCCAGTCAGCATTTTGAATGTTGTTGTTTTGCCAGCGCCATTCACTCCCAAAAGGCCAAAGCACTAAATTGCAAAATTTATAATATTCTTTAGTATTTCCAACTTGCAAATCAGTAGGGGCATAAAATCTGAACAGATCCATGGAACATAATCTACTGTTATTGAACAACCTACCTCTCCAGGACGGATGCCAACACAGAGTCTGTCCACTGCAGGCTTGCGCCGACCTGCATAAATCTAGAAGAAAATTCCTATTTCAAGACATCTACAGCAAAGAAAATCTTCTGAATATTTTAGTTTAATGCTGTTGTGATGAAGCAACTTCAGAACTAAGACAGTAATAAATAAAAAAATTAAAGAGTAAGCATTCTACAAGGTCATTTATTTACATTAAATAAATGTGATGATCCCTAAAAATACCAGGTTTTCTGCTTACAGCCATTTATTTCATATATTTAGCACTAGAAGACAGACAATGCTTTGCTGGGACAAAGTATCACAGAATATTCTGAGGTGGAAGGGACCCACAAGGATCATTGAGTCTAGCTCTTAAGTGAATGGCCCATACAGGGATCGAACCCACAACATTGGCATTATTAGCACCAAGGCTCTAACCAACTGATTTAATCTCAGGGTATCTCTAACAATCACACCAAAGTAGAACAATACAGCAAGATAGTCTGAAGAATGATACCACAGTTACTTATTCATGAGATCCCAGCAATACATGTAATCTTATATTTGTGTAGCAAAAGCTTGGATACATTCTGATTGCATAATTCAGATGCCTTCAATGTCTGGAAAGAAGATAGATTAGCAATAACTATAGTTCTCAATGTGAAAGCAGCTTGAGACTGAAACTCACTTATGGGGAAAAAAAGCACTTAAGAAGAAAAGACTGGTAGTAGAAATGGACACTCAATAGATGTCATGTTAGATGATTAGAGCAAAAAACCCCAACTTAAGCAGGGAGAGTTGCACTGTCTTTGCAGAACTTCCCTATTTATTTCTAATCAAAGGAAATAACCTGGACTTCTAAAATGTTTATTATTTTCTAATGCACAAGGTTCACTTTGAAAACAATGCCGACTGTATCCAGAGCTGAAATATGTTCTGAAAGAATATATTTACACTAGACTTATTTGTTTCATTCTTCTTAAAATATTACCTTGGTCAGTTCTTGTAATTCTAAGATATGTGTTTTGTTTTCTCCATTCATAATTCTTTTTCTTTCTTCTGCAACATCCTCATCTTCATTAATAATAGGTGACATGGCAGTCTCAGCAAACCTGGAAAAACTCAAGATACTGAGTTACCCTGTGTGCAGTTAGAGTATCAGTGTGAAACAATGGCTAATCAATTGCCAAAAATGTGACTGGTGGAAGCAGTGAGGTTGAGACTTCACAACATGACATTGGCTGGAGTATTCCCGCTGTTGGGAGAATCCATGACCTTTGAAAGTTAATATCTAAGTACTAAAAAGCGAGGAAATGGCTTGCTCAAAAGAACATGCCTTGCCAGTCACTGACATGACATAAGCTGCCCCTCAGCCACAGCTTTCACTATTTGGCTGCTCTTACTAGCTAGTGATAGTCCTACTGAAGCAGTTTTGAGTAGATCTCTCTGTAAGACAGTGTTTTGATAATTGTACCAATTAGTACTCTTGTTGGCAATCTTGAACCTGAGTGAATGACCCACTCACCCTTGGTAGGTAGCTGTTTTCATCAAGGAAGAGTCACATTTGTAAAGCAGAGAGGGGAAGTTCGCAGAGTGTCCAGGATACAACTGTCTTGTGCCATAGACCAGAACTGCTCTCTTGGGATGTCAGGCTAGTACCTCATTACAGTACATAGGACACTACAAACTTTCCAAGTAATTTTAAAATGTCACTATTACAGTGTCTTAAATAAAGAAAGTTACATTAAAGTCTTAATTCAAGAAAACCAATTTCTTTAATAAAATATTCTTAAATCCTGTCCAGATAATGCATATTTATAAAATCTTTCTTGAATTGGGTATCAATAAATTATGATGATATCAGGTAAGTAAATAGAAAAGAAAAAAGCTGACAAATTCATAGAAAAATTAAAAAAAAAAGAAGGATGTAGAGACGTAACAGAGACACTCACCCTGTTAACAAAGGAATATTAATAGAAGCTTTCAGACATACCATCTTGTGGAGAACAAACGGCTCTGCATAAGGAGATTCAGAATGAAGAACACAACCCCTTGAACCGCCATGGCAACCAGGTTCTTTCCAATGAAGTCCCACTGAAAGGGATTGGAAATATGCTCCTCACCTTTGGAGAAAGAGCACCAGAAAGGTGAAATACTACTGGGAAAAAAACCAGCTCCTCAGAACAAAAGGCATAATCCTAACAGTTTACTGTACTTTAGTTGCTCATGATCAGGCAATGGTTTTAATTTTTCAGTGTCCTACAAAGATCCTTAACAAAATGCACTGGAGAAGAGTACACTGCTGCAGAAGAGTAAGAATAACCAAGCTCTCTGAATATGCACTAATTTGGATATTTTAACATGCAACTAGCACAGATTATATGAAAACACACTCATTTTCTTAATAAAAACAGGTTACTTCTGCTCATACTATTCTTTTAATAAGTTGTCTGATATCAAAGACAATCATATCCCAAGAGGATGTATTTGAAGAACAGTGACTTTAAACATTAACCAAAGTATTCAAATGAAATGACATAATATAGCCTCCTGTAATGATCCAAGGACTTCTGAACAAAGATTAAAAAGACACCAGAGTCTGACACTGAACAAATGGGTTCATGTCCCATGCAGACTACTGGTTGGGCCTTAGAGTTCTGGCAGCACTATCAGAAGCTGTGATTCTGTCAGAGAGGGTGAGCTTTTGGAGTCTTCATCCATCTGATAATATGAGAGGTGAGAATTTCAGAAACATCTATTGTTTTTCCAAGATAACACTTCCAAACATCTCATCCAAGGTCAGGACATGTGACACTGATGTAACTTGTTGCTTGGTGGCTTTACTTACCAAACCTCGCATATACTTCAGTTACAGCTTGGTTCATGGCCAAGTCGATGAGTCCACGGCCCAGGCAGAAATGTGGAAAGACAAGCAGCACATTTTTCAATGTCTTATTAAACTTCAGCAAAGACTGTAAGAAACAGAAACAACATAATAAGCTGTTGAAACCAGACCTGTTTAAGAAAACAGCAATGCAAGTGAAAAGTTTTTTGTCATGTCAGAGAAACTGGATGTTCTGTGTTCTTACAACAGAGAAAACAGAGTATTTATTAAGCTACATCCAAAGCAACATAGTATGCAGCACAACAGAAAGCTGGAATACACTGCACTAGACAAGGTGCTTTTGCAAATCTGTCAGTGGGGAGAAAAACTACTCTTTGTAATGAAGTATTTCTCTGTGTAGCAGAGGTAATGTAATTCTGTTGTGGGGCTGTGTTTTGGATTTGCACTGAAAACAGCATTGATGTTTTAGCTGCTGTTGAGCAGTGCTTGCACAGAGTCAAGTCCCTTTCTGTTCCTCATCCCACCTTACCAGTGAGGAGGCTAGGGGCGCACAAGGAGCTGGGAGGGGTCACAACCAGGACAGCTGACCCCAAATGACCCAAAAGATACCCCACACCATATGGCATCATGCCCAGCACAAAAAGCTGGGGGAAAAAGAAGCCAGAGGGGGGCGTTCAGAGTTACAGCATTTGTCTTTCAAAGTAACCTTTATGTGTGACGGAGCCCTGCTTTCCTGGAGATGGCTGAACATCTGCCTGCTGATGGGACATGGTAAATTAATTCCTTGTTTTGATTTGCTTGTGCGTGCAGCTTTTGCTTTACCTGTTAAACTGACTTTATCTAAACCCATGAGTTTCCTCACTTTCAGTCTTCCTATTTTCTATCCCATTCCATGGGGTAAGGGGATGGGGTGCAGTGAGTGAGTGAGCAGCTGTGTAATGCTTGGTTGATGGCTGGGATGAAAGCATAACAATAGCCAGAATACTGAAAAATACTAGTGTCTGGGCATAACTACACAGTAGACTTTGGTGCAGTGTACAGATGCTCAAAACAGTGTAAAACTGCCAGCAACAGTCTAGCTGCATCAGCTAGATCAGCTGAGTCCACAAAAGAGCCATCTTCCCTCTGAAGAATGGCACTAGACTGAACCCTGTGCTACCAAGAAGCATGTCTGTGAATGCAGGAACATAAAGGACAGAAAGTATTGTCAAGTCAGCCGTTGAAACCATGAATTTAACCAAGATCTGTTTCTCCTTTCCAGCAAAGAACAATGCTTGATCAGCACGAAGTGTTTGAAAATGCACTATCAGTACTGATAGCTAACTGGACTGCTGTCAGATGTAGAAGGGGTGTCAAATGTAGTGGCCAGAGCTTCAGCAATTGTAGAGGTGATAGCAGTAGTGCATACAAGCCAACAGCACTTCATAAACTGATCTCCTAGCCCTTCTAAGAACTAATTTTGGCACTTTCTGTATTCTTTCACCTTCCTGGTGGTGTTAAATTAATTTTTGGGCAGTTCTTAAAATGCTCCTATAAGCAGAACATGTCCTCTAACACAATAACCAGAAGGAGTAAGTGCTTACCATCTACATCTTCCTGCACAAGGTAGGCTGCAGAAGCAAGCACAAAGCGCCATGTCTCCACCTCCCCAGCTATGAAAGTATACAGAAGTTTGCTCTCAGTGCCATTCCGTGTGTGTGCAGCCCTAGATGCCAATTGCTCTGAGTCACTTCTCTGGGTTATTCTGCTCACCTGTACCTGCAGTTACTTAGCAAGTTTCTCACTCATTTATTGCCAGAAAAACTGGCAATATAGAGAAAGACAGTTACTGATAGGGTTGGTTATGTTTGGATACTCTTTGCACAGCTCTCTAAAGCCAGGGGTCAATAAAAACATTACTTACCGGGTTATTTTCAAATAACTCCAGGATGAACGTAATAGCACTGCTGTTAATCCCCACAAAGAGATTAATACAAGACAATGCAACATAAGCAGTGCTAGGGACACTGAAGAAAGAAGAAGCAGGGTACATCATGGGAATTACTGCCCATCTACATGCAAAAGATAGAAAAACTTTGATAATTTCTCAGTATTCTCCTGTCAGTCAACATAAGGAAAACACAAAGTTGAGCTTTCCTCTCATCCCAAGTGTAACAAAATGATGTAAACAACCAGAGATTCACTATGGTATTTTCTCCCTGGTTACTACATGAGAATTTTTTTTCTGCTGAGTCTTTTTTTTTAACTATTAAAATGCAGAGCAATCGACACTGCTAAGAAAACTTCATGCTAGCAAGGTTCTTAGCACTCCAAGCATCCTTGCACATCTCACTGGATTTTACACCAGAGGGGAGAAACATAGAAAGGCTATACAGTGTTCTGCTTAGCTAGATATTCCTCATCCCTTGGAATTGTCCAAAGAAATTATAAACTGTAAATTTTTATATTATTTTCTAAGCCCTCTACCAATGTTTCTTTTTATTCCTGATATGGAGCTTCCTGTGCCATGATTTCTGGGACACAGTAAATGCACATGCAGCAGCACAAGAGTGGTATTCCTCTGGAATAAACTTAAAATGCTTAGCAACAATCGGTCTGATCCGAGAAAACTCAGTAACATCAACCTGAACTGTTAAATGGGACAAGACACATGTAGTCAGAAAGAATCATTCTAAGTTCCCTATTATGATTGCAGCTGGACAAAAGGGGTAATATATGATTTCATTAATTCACTTTTCTTTCCATTTTTTGAGTAGCAAATTATGAAATTATTGAAGTGACTGCCAAAAGTGGTTATGCTTTTTCTGAAAATTTCATCTTGGCCAATGCTTTAAAATATGCAAAGACATTTAAGATGTCCATCATGCAGTCACAGTCACGAATTACTGTATTTTAAAAAAAAATATACAATGCCAAAGACAACTTATTAAAGACACCACCACTGCACTTTAAAAAGATATAATGAAAAATTAAAACAAATCAACATTGTGATAGCAGTTCTACAGAGATTAAATGCTGACAATTCTTTGCATTTTATCAGGATTTTCATTCAAAGAACACAATAACTTCAGAAAATTAAAGCTGGTTTGCACAGAAAATAACTGTTTCCTCTTAGGCTCAATTTGTGATACATATAGGAGGATATGAAAAGATTAATTTCTCTCTTCAAGACTAGAAATAGATATGGTCAACTGCTTTGCCTAGACTACATCTGCTGAAGGGCTACTAGGAGTATGATTTTACAGAAAAAAAAAGATGAGATCATTAATTAAATGAAAGTGAATTTCAGTCAGCCTTATAAAATGCTGTTTTGTTAACACAAATGCTCATTTGAAGTTAAAAAAAGTACTGAAGACTTAGTACTCTTTGCCCTTGGGATAAATGCTGAAAGATATTTTAGTAGCGATTGTGAATGTGGCAAATGAGCAACCTACACAATGTACAAGGAAGAAAGCACCAAACCAAACAAATATATTTTCCTCTAAGAATCACATTTAATGCTCAAAAATGTAAGGCAGTGACAACAGATTCTTCTTTGTAGCATGTAGCCAGAGGGAGTGTGTAAACATCCTGTAGTAGAGACAGAATCCAGTTTTAACCTGTATTGCATCCACTCAGTTCTATTCTTTAAAGCTGGATTTCACTAAGTACCAAGCTCAGTAACATGAAATAATTCCCATGTGAAACACAGGGCCCAACTTCAGGAATAACCTTGAACACTTACCCATACAGAAGCAGCAAGGCAACAAACACAGGGAGATTAGTCGGAGAAGCGTATGCTTTCTTGTTGAATCCAGAGAATATAGCCACAACCATTCCAGCACTCAGTGCATAATTCACCTGCCACATCACAGGGTGAAGATCAGTGTGCAAATGTATCTAGGTCCTGCACATCATTCCAAAAGGATTTTATACTGAGGAGCACCAGAATTTGAGTTAGACTAATCCTAGTGAAGCTTTTGGATCAGTGGGCCCCTGGCAACACTCAACATTTTTCTGAGACATCTTTTATCACTGTTCATCAAAAATAGAACATACATTACTGTTTCTTAGATTATGGTTTGTGAGTCAAGTATTTCATGGTCCTGCTGCCAGGCAGCCCACAAGAAGGGGCCATGGGTATGCAAGGGAAGTAGTGTTTCTGGTGATGCAAACAAAAGAAAAAGCTAGTTACTTGAGCCACATTCCTGAGAGGAGGCTAAAGTGAGTATGCCTGGCTGCTGCTCAATTTCTCTGTTCAGTATCAGCAGCACTACTGCACTGCAATGCACAGGACTCCCCATGCAGAATGGAGGTGGCGTTTCACAGGACTGCTAATGCCACTTAAACCTTTGCATCATGCTGTCAAGGGCGACAGCCAAGCAGAATTCCTGTCAAGGAAGCTGCTGGGAGGCTGCCGTGAACTCAAAGACCTGCTTCTTGTCTCTCATTTATTAAAATAATGTTTTGCTTTATCATCTCATGACAGAGCACTTTGGAAAGCTTGAAGAGTTTTGGGCTTTTCAATTATTTAGTGATTTTTTTTTTTAATTCTTTTTTCAATTCTGTGTTCATGCTTTTCTTATCACATAAGCCCTCGGCGGCTTTCTTTGTTGAGAAGACATGGCTAGAAAACTAGCCCTTATTGTGCCTCAGCCAGGTGAAAACTTTTCTCCTTTGTGACAAAGTGGCTAGAGCAGTAATGGAAAAGAAGCTGAATCCTGTCTAAGCAAGCTTGGACTTGTGGGATAAATCTTTTCAGAACAACACAGTGACCACAATACAGAGACCTAAATAAACATATCTATGTCATTTTAGACACCCTAGAGTATTTTGTCAGGCTGTTCCAGCAGCCTGTGAACCTTCCCCACTTAGATTACTTGAACATCTTGAAACAAGTTTTGGGTATTCTAGAGGACAGAAGTGACTAGCACCAGGCAATGAGGCTTTTCCCTGCTATAATAAGTTTATTATATATTCAGTTGTAAGGACTGGAAATCCTAAGACGACAAAAATTGCAGCTTCATTAGTTGAGTTGTGCACCTGAATTACTTTCTGTTACTAGTTCAAAGGTCTGATCCTCAGCATGCTCTCTGAGGAACACTTACAGAAATCAATATGTTGCAACACTTAGAAACACCTTCACTTGATTTGCCAATTAGTCTCCAGTTCATGCGCACTCAGGATAACCACAGGCTGTGAAATCAAACCAGCAGTTACTTACTATGTCCCACATGAAGTTAGTTAGCCAATAGATAACAGGGCTCACACCGCTGACAAACTGGAGGTGCTTGGCCTTTGTTACACGTTCTTGAATCAGGTATAAAACAAAACTGGCTGGTATAAAGGACATGGCAAAAATCACACAGATGGCAACAACAGCATCCACTGAAGTGGTCAGTCTAAAACAGAGCACAAGAGGGGACTGTGACAAGGAAATGGATGCAACGCAAAACTATATTAGCATATGGATAATCTGGAAGGTGTTTTAAGATCTAGAAGTAACAAGGTTACTTTTTAAGTAGAAGACTTCTCCAGTTTCAGAATATGCTAGTGTATTTTCCCAAATTGTTTTGGAGACTGTAGATAACAAATATAGCACCACTCCCTGATTTTTTACTTGCCTTCATTCTGTGGAACACCTATATATATCTCAGTTTGACATCCTTTCCCGTAGGAGGCATTTCAAACTAGACATTGAGGCACAATAGCCAAAGTGCCCTAGTAGCTGGGAAAAGAAGGACTTAAAAAGGTACGTTGAAGACAGTGAGATGAATAACAGATTTTGCCTCTGTGCTATAATGCACAATTTTCAGTTTCACTGAATTTTGAACCTAATAGGAGATGTGAGTGAAAAGTCTTGTCTTTTGGATGTCTTTTTCAAGAAATTAAGACTTTTAGATTCTGAAATATACCAACCCTACTACATGCCATTGAAAATCTATGTGCTGTCTTTGGTACCAAGACACAGGTTGTTGACTACTGCCTACCTGTAGTCAGTTAAGGATAATTTCTTACTCAACTTTTTATTATGTGTTTTATTTGGTACCAAGACACAGGTTGTTGACTACTGCCTACCTGTAGTCAGTTAAGGATAATTTCTTACTCAACTTTTTATTATGTGTTTTATTTGGTACCAAGACACAGGTTGTTGACTACTGCCTACCTGTAGTCAGTTAAGGATAATTTCTTACTCAACTTTTTATTATGTGTTTTATTTCACAAGTACATATATTGGATTTGGAGCATGAACAAAGATTTCACAATCTTTGTGCCTGGGAATCAACAGAAACATGCAATCGTGGTCATAGTTCCTATGTGGGATGGGAATGAACTCTTACAGGAATATAATGAGACATAAATACATTTTTCTTTAGAACAAAATTTCAGGGAAAGGCTTCCACAGTCTGCCCATTGAACTATTTCTCCTCAGAGTGTGAGTACGCTGGAGGTCACAAGCTGCCAGGAGAGGGAGAGGCAAAAGCTGGACACAGAGCACATGCAGACTTACACAGTGACTTCAGAGAGTTGCTCCTTGGTGAGGTTAAGCGGATGGTTTATAGCAGTGATCCCATATTCCTCAGGGGCTTGGCCAGTCCGCAAGTTAGCTCTAAGGATTGCATTATTTGCTACATTGAGGAAACTAACCATAGCATGCCAGCCTTTATTGTTAAACCACACCTAAAAGAGTCAGAAAGCACAGATTCATTTAAGAAGCCTTCATTAATAACCCTGAGCTGCAGGAGAAAACTTGGCTACCTTTTATTTACTTTAGTGAGCACTGTCAGCAGGTGTGAATGCAGCACCAGGAATTCATAGCTCCTAGGCAGAGTCCTGCAGGAGGAGCTCACATACCATGCTTTTAAAAGCATTGGACAACTACTGCCAAGGGATTTTATAGAAATACATTATAAAATTTAGTGTACTACTCTAAGCATTTAGGACAGCAAGAAGTACTGAGAACACGGTTTAAAAAAATCTCATATTTGAAATACTATAAATAAGAATTCCTTATAGGATACAGTGTTAATGCCAAGTTATTTCTGAAGTATAGCATTTCAGCTCTTCTTGCATATGGCAATGCCATCAGCAATATTCTCACAATTTGAAGTCTATGTCAAGAAAGACTGTGAGTAAACAGACTACTTCCAGCAAATACCTTAATATTATCTTCGGTTTCCATGTATTTAAGGAAATTAGGGATTTCTTTAGAAGCAGCCAGTGAAGTTTGTCCCTAAAATAAAAAAGGCTAAAGATCAGCACACTGGATGAAATCTGATGCTTCAGGTTTTCATCTTTGTAATCATGCTTTAGTAAAGGGCCAAAATGAACAAACAAACAAACTCTTGCTTACTCCTGTCACATTCATCATTCGGCCAAGATCACTTAAAAAATCGACAACTTGATCTCCAGAGACATGAAGGACTGGAAGCCTTCCTCCTATAGAAATTCCTCCATATCTAGCAAAAAGAAAAGTATCATCAATAACTTGTACCACAGACTCAAAATTGTATATTGATGGAAACCCTAAAAATCCACTTAATGCAAGTTTACTTTTTATAAATCATATAATTAAAATATAATGATTTCTAATCTTTTTCTAACAAGCTGTATTAGGTCTTTATAAGATTTACAAATAATAGGAGTTCCATCAGTTTCTCAGACATTCATACCAGGATCCTAGGAAAATTATTTAGATAGATTTGTAGGAAACAGTGCAAAATCTTTAAATCAAGATAATTGATATAAAATGGTTTAGACAGCATGGAGGACAGAGGACAGCATGGACCTCAGTTAAAATTTCAGATGCCTTGAGAGGAGCAGGTATTCACTAATGCTGGGACCAGCCAGTACTCCATAATAGTAAATACTATTGCATGAGATGAACTGAAGTCTAATCCCATATAAAGCAATGTTTTCACATGAACAAGCAGACATTCCATGAAGGAAGCCAGTCATCCAGCTGCTGCCTTTGAAGTGAACTCCTACTGCTGATGAGAAATGAAGTATATGCTTCAGGCTAACCATTCATCTTTCTAAGCTTAATATCTGCAGTGTAGGCATCACTGGGGTGCATCACTGATGCCTCTCCCTAACTGTACAGCACTAGTGGAATCTGGTTTGTAACTACTGCATGTGTACAGAGCAGGGATGAAGAATTGTGGTTGTTCCTTCTGTGTTTGATAGGCTGGTGTCTAGGTTTCATCTTTTCAGGTCCTTTTTTTGGAGGGTTTAATTTTTTCTGCAGCACTTTGAAAGAACTGTGTCAGAGCACTCTTAAAACATCCTGCATTATTGTATTGTAACTTTCCACCACTCAGTTCCCATTAGCTTGACTCCTATAGATAATAAAACTGTGATAGTTCCATTGTACGCCTCTGGCCTTCATCCTAGTTGAGGGAGTTCAAACAAATATAACCTCGTCTTTATAAGACCCTTCCTGATCCCCAGCCTATTTCCCACTGAAGCCATCTCTTTGTTCTATACTATCTGCCACAACTCCCCCTGGCCATTAGAAGAAACACTGTGGGGCTCTATGGTTAAACATTGTTACTTTATTTACCACCTTAATCTGTGAATTGGTTTCTTACCTCTGCTCATTGACCCAGTATTTACTCTTCAAGCTGAAAGAGACAAAGAGAATCCTGTCTCTCAATGCACAAAACCAAAGTTAATGATATTGTCAGGCTTAAATGAAAATCAAAGTTGAATTCCTATACTTTGCAGACCTCCAGTGTGCTGCTTATTAATTTGTCAGGTTGACAGGACTTTTGACATTCCCTGTGGTGTTTTTTTTGGGTTTTGTTTTGTTTTCTGACATGATTCATCTCCAATTTATACAGAGATAAGCAAGATTCCTAAAGTGACAAATACTGGGCTATCCTAATTCATAATTAATTGATTTTAAAAGATGTATCTAAAGTAATTATGACACATGCTAAGAGGAATTTGTCAAAGGCAGTCAGCACACAGCTAATATAATAGGAATTTCAAGAACTCTACCGGGAACTGAAAAAGGAGCAAGGCCTGAGTCAAAGACAATAGGCCATGGACTCTGTGCAACACTAGCAAGCTGAGGAGCTATCAGTACGATAAAGGTGTCTAGCATTGTCCTTTGGCTGCTCTTTAGCACTTCTGGGAAACAAGCGATAATTAGGCAGATGGTCATGCTGGTGTGCTATAGCTCTTTAGGAAGACAAACTAGTATCCCTGCAAGGCAATTCCCCATGCTGAGCAAAGCACCGTTTTTCTCACCATTAGCACAGTTACCATCAACACGGCTTTCCATCAACATTGAAACAGCTCTGCCTAAAAAGGAGTACCCGATTATACAAATAGGTATAGCTGAAAATACTTAACTGCCCTAAAATCAGCCTCTCTTAGTCTTACATCAGAAATATGGATGTGGTGCTCAAGTCTACAGAATACTGTGGCAAATCAGCTGTTATGTTATTATTAAGAATTTTGTGGCCAGGTACAAAATACTGCATATGAAAAACAGAGAGAGATTCATCCCTACCTTCCTTTTATCAAAGTGGGATATGTTTTCACCAGAAAATCTGAAATATTTCTGTGGGTCAGATCTTGAAGAATTTCTGTGCTGCGTTGCACTCTCTGATAAGAAATGAAAACCTAATCATACAGAGTAAACTTCACAGTCTCTAACGCTATTAAGTAAGAGTTTGTCAGGAAAACAACAAAAGCGGCTTTGATTCAGAGGAAATGCTCAGGTTTGTAGTATCCCTGAAAAAGAGTGGGTCATTCACTTTCTAGCCCAAACATCCTTACTTTACCAAGACTTCAGAAGAAATCAAGAAGTTTGTGATGCACAACACAAAACAGTTGCACTTCACTCTGAAACTGTCATTTGCAACACAGGTCAGAGTTGCTCAAGGTTTTTTCTTCAATGTGAAAGAAGGAAGCTTTTCGAATAAACCGAGGCCCAGGGGGAAAAAAAAGTTTTCTACGCTTCTGCAGCTTTAGGTAAAAATTAATATGAAATTTTCACTTTCACTAGCACATTAGATACTTTGAATGGAAATTACCTTTAAAAAAAAAAAATCAAAATTATGCCATGTGACAACTTTGTTGAGTCTTTTGCAAATACAGGATCACTGTGAGATGCAAGACCTCACACTCACTAAGTTTATCCCAAGGTAGAATATACTTTAAGAGGTTTCTGGGCCGTTTCAGAGGACAAAGCTTGCAGCCTGAAATGATCTGATAATGAGCTAGAAAGTAAGCCTAATGAACCTTCCAGAAGTTCCTATTGTTGTCCACAGAGAGGCACTACCAGATGACACAGAAGACAAATTGCAGATGTCTCACTGATTCTAGACAAGAAGACTGGTAGGATCCTCACAGTGCTTTCATTAAATGACTTGTCTATGCTTAAAGGTAATTCAAAATTACTCACATACTGTGGCTTCCTTGGAGACTCAAATGTGAACTGTTTCTTTCTGACAAATTATACAAAACTATAATATCCTGCAAAATTATCAGGATAATATTATAATAAAAATATTTCATTTAGAGGACTAGAATCCCCACAAACAAAAAGTTACGTCTTGCTTGGAATCAAATTTTTAGACTAAAGTTCTCTGAAATACACTAGCATGCAATTAGCAAAACTCAACTGTGTCCCTTGGATAGGGATTACTCGAAAATCAGAAATAAATTGGGATGCTGAAAGTCAGAATACAACCCCTTAATAATTATTTTTTTTCTTCATAAACAGGAATTCTACAGATTTTTAAAACAACTGTTGTTCCGTGAACAGTCAAAGCAAGCTGAATCAGTATTTTTAAGAGATTGCGTCATGGAAAGTGGTGTAATGGAGTCTTTAAAAAAAAGTCTAGATGTGTACTTGGGGATCTAGTTTAGTGGTCAAGATGGCACTGCTGGGTTAATGGTTGGACTCAAGGATCTTAGAGCTATTTTCTAAACTTAATGATTCTATGAAAATGAGAAGTAGTTTAGTCATTTGGCTAATAAGTTGCAGTCTGGCAAACAGGCATATTAAAGCCAAACAGTGTGCATGGTGAGACATTAAATTAGTGAGGTATTACTCTGAGAGTGACTGCAGTTCTGTTTAATTCCTTAGAAAAACATTTTAAAAATGTAAACACTAACAGGCTGTAATTTTCCTTTGCTCCTGAAAAGAGCAAGCACATTTTATACAGGGCACTACTAAGATGATTCATTGATAGGAGCAGGTGGGAATGTAGGTCTATTCTCCTCCATACAGCGTTAGTGGTTATTAAATTACTCATCTTCATGCACACACATACAAACATTCATTTTGCTAGCTGAGAACATTCTTTCTAGAAATGAAACCGAAAAACACGTAAAAAAATAGTAATTTGGGGCTGACTGAATATTAGTTTTTCCATTTTAACGAGATGACCCCACTCCATGTTTTTCAAAATTGTGAATTTTCTTTCCTCCTTCTCCCTCCTTCCCTTCCCTTCTTTAAAGAAAAGTATTCTTCTAAATAGAATTGTTCTTTGAGGCAAAAAAAGAGTATGATTTTTACAAAATTATGTGACAAATTGTTAAATTTTTTGTGATTTTCTTCTACATGAAAAATTTGCAATTTGGCTGAAAACAGTAATCAAATTTCATATAAATGTTCAAGCTTTTCCAATACCTCTGAAATGGAATTCCAAGTCTCAGCAATTCCTCTCTCTCAAAAAAAATGTACTCAATTCCTTTCACGTGTATTAGCATGGCAAGGTACTTACACACTAATCCCTTTTCCAGCACTAGCCATGAAACTTTTCTACAAAGGTTTATGGCACAAGGACACAACCTGTGGTGGTGGGAGGCCTCCTGCGCCTACAGGGCATTCTGGCAGCATGGTGAGTTTCTTGTGAGTGCTGCACTTGCAGGAAGGTGACGGATTCTCGGGGCTCCACTCTTGGCTCAGCAGGAGGCTGCTTAGGTTAGGATGAACAGCAGGTGTGTTCCAGGCAGTTGGCATACTATTGCATGGGTAGTTCCTGTGTAGAGGAACAGAGCTTTAAGCTGCTTTTAAGCAGAGATAACAGATCCTGAGAACTCACAAATCCACAACATCACAATGCACTCAGCAGACATTCCCCTCTGAGCCCTTATCCTGTGAGCTATGAATAAGAACACCTTAGAGTACTTGGTAAACATGAAAAAATATAATCTCCCCCCACATCTCTGCCAAGTTCAGTCTTCAGCTTGCAGATAGGACACTGAAGGAACAAGGGGACTATGCCTGACCCCTTAGTACACATGAAATCTGCAGTGGACACATATCTTTGTGAAGAAATGATTATTCTCCTTGCTCATGCAGTATCTTTTCTCTTTTTAAAGTTATCTCTTTGTTCATGCTGTACCAGGTAGGGGAGAGGAAGGGGAAAAGAGAGGACAGCCAGAAAAATCAGGTTATTTGGTATCATGACTGGGAAAGAGGTGGGAGAAAGGGAACAAATGTCAAAACATAGCAAGCCATTGACAACTGGCTGCAAAGCAAGACAACAGGCAGGACAACAAAAGTTGAAGTCAGAGCTCTCCTAATTTTGCCCTCACTTCAGAGTAAGAATAGTTTCAAATGATAGTCTCTGTCCTATTGCTACTTCAGAATCTGAGTGATTGCTGAAATTATTGTTTCCATTAACACCAGTGGAAACAGAGGAACCTGAAGGGATTTACACATGGAAAGTGCCAGGGAAGCTGTGAAGATCTGGGCCTGAGCCCACTGACCTACTGACATAAATTTCAAGGTTGCTTAACTCTCAATACAAGGCTACATGAGCTGGCTTCCAGTTATCCACATTGAGCACTGTGAATCATTCTTAATCCTGTGGCAGTGTTGTCTTGCTGTTTGTTACTTTTGACCTGATTTAGATATTGTTGCCAACAACACATCTGAAGCATCGGCTCAGTGAAAACTCAAGCCAATTCTACTCAAATTCCACTAGTAATACCCTGCTAGGATCTTGTTCAAGAGACATTAGCTAGCAACTTACGGAAGAGGCTGATTCCTCATGCAGCGATTTCCAAACCCTGGTTTATTCAAGAAAGCATGAGTAAGGGAGACCATCTGCTCATTACCAGGACGTTCATTGCTAAGAGAATAAAATAGGACTTAATAAATTTTTTTTCCAAATCATTATACTGGAATACCTATAGCAACTAGAGAAGCACAGCCATATGGCAGAACCAACTGCCCCCCTCCAAACGCTGGTAATTCAATTATTTTATTTATGTAAAACCCCAGAACCTTCCAAAATGGTTGACAGGGTCTTTTTCTCCTAATATTAAAGCATAACTTCTGACATAGTGCAATAGCAGTACTCTCCAAAAAAGCTTGAATCCTCATTTCTGTCCTCTCATGCACTGATGAGAAGATGAAAAACAAATTCCGCATTTTCATTGCTGAGATCTAGATATCTCCTGTTAGGCAGGATATGTGACTCTGTAACTGTAGAGGCCATGAATTCATGTAGGAGGAAGAGAGTACCAAAGACAGCAAAGTACTTGAAGGATTATTTGTTAGATGTATGAGCATCTGTATTCTCCACTTGCACCAATTTCATGCTATTTTAAATCTGCTGATTCCAGTGGAGTTAATCTTATTTTATCTCACACAGAGTGAGAAAAGCTCAGTGGGACAGGGCCCCATGATCATAAATACTAGGGAGAAAAAGGTGTAAATAAGACAGATGTACTTTAAGTGATTGCTCTTACCTGAAAAAAGTAAACTGCTGTCCATAGATCCAAGGGTGTAATGCTAAGGCAGGATATTCTCCAAATGGAGGAATAATGACTGTAAGTATTAGAGACAGCAACACAAAACTAGCAGGGAAAACAACCTGCAGGGAACATGAAAATTTCACATTAGGTTATTATATATACATTGTAGGGTGACACTGTACACACCTCCTAACATCTGTAAACAAAACAGAGACAGAGAGAACACACAGATCCAATCTAGTTTAGCTCTTGAACATCAACAATTTAATTTCCAATGCTTTTACTTCAAATTCTGGTTGTCATAGAACTGTATAATTTTAAAAACAATTTTTGGGCTAGTAGTGATTGAATCATGAACTTGGTGCAGGTGATAGTCTCCAGGAAGAAAGAAAGAGAAGAAGAGGCAGAAGAGTTGAAATTTTAATTACACAGTTAGGAACACTGTTATCCATTTGCGACACCTCCATTGCTTTTCATAGTGCCACCACTGCTGGAAATAGAGTGTTGAGAATGTTGTGGGAAAAATCAAGAACAGCCAAAGTCAGTCAATACCTGGGCTAGGAAGTCCTTGTGGCTGCGGGAGGCATGGTGGAACCGTTTGATGAGCAGTGCTTTGATCTGCTGATGTACAAGCTGAAACCCTTTGTACTGTCGGGACCCTTTGCCTTCAATTTGATCTCCTGCTTTGCCTACTGGCATTCGAGAAGTGTCATTAGTTTTCAGTGCAGTTTGTTCAACTGGTTTGTTCTCGGTAGATGTTTTGCCAAGAGTAGAACTATTTTCTTGAGTGTCTCCTAGGTTAAGATGAGGAGCAGCAGAGAAGACACTTCATTCTCCATACATGAAGTAGCACAAATGTTTTAATAAGCTCCAGATTTCACCAACCCTATATATCACATCACCAGATTGTTTTATTACAAGTGTTTCACTGTGGTTGTATTTAGTGACATCAGGAGGTTAACACTCCTCTTACTCAGCTGGATGAACAAGTTAATTGTGTATGTAGTCTATGGACTAATGATCAATAAAATACTTCTCATAAAACTACTAAAACTATTGACATCTGGGTGCTTGACACTACACTCTTACTTACAGAGTTAAGAACCTCATCTAATCTAAATACAAGTCTTTTAGCTGACTAAATCTTGCTTTTCAGAGATCATGTCAGGCCCTAAAAACAGATACTTGCTGACCAAATTCATTTTGTCAAAAACCACCATACAAAGACTGAAAGTTCTGAGGCTCCTCTTTACAGGGTGTTCATGTAGAAGGAATAGTCCAAATAAAAGTTTATCAAATACAGATTCATGGATCTATACCTGGTTTTTGCATTCCAGGGTCGACTTCTGTGACCTTTAAGAAAACCTGCCATAGACAAATACATCTCCCAGTTACAAAAAGAACAGTTACAATAACCTCATACATCATCCTTCAATGTAACAGACAAAAAATTTGGATACTTTTTCAGTACACATTCAGGGTCTTTTATGAAATACCTCAGAAAATAAATGAATTAACAAAGATACAAAAAAACCCGACACATTGCAGGGTAATGAGTCATGCTTCGCAGGACTACAGCGAAGTAAGGCTTGGATCCTTTCTCTGTGCCCTTCTTAAAGATTCTCTGAGTGTGCTACAGTATATGTGACTAGGTTTTGAAGGGGATATTAGGAATTATGAATTACATGTTTAAGAATAGGAACTGTCCCAGTAAACATTTTGGTGGTCTATGGTAAGATCAGCAGGTATTTTAATCTGTCTGTTACCTCTTCAAGTGGTGTGTCTGAAACTCCAAAACTGCTGAGTCCCAAGTCATCCAATGTTTCCTCCAGTTCTCTGAAGAGACTGGCATAAGATCGCTGTTTAAAGTTTTTATTGGGCAAAAGATAAATGAGTTCTTGACCAATGCTTTCAATTAATTTTGCTTCTGGGATATGATGGTGAATTACTTCTGCCAGCTCATTTAGATCTCCTGAGAAAAGTCAAAACAGTGTTCACAGAATAAATAATTAAGCATGATTTCACAAGCTGATGTTTGCACAATCTGAAAGGGGACTGCTTTGTAATATAACTCACAGATCTCAGTTAATTCTGTACTAGACTGGGTTATATTGCTATTAATGCGTTGGAACTATGTAGCAGAAAATTATTTCATGTTTGTTAATAAAGCACAACAAAATATTCAGGAATATCTACTCAAGTACTCCTCTTACGCAGAAAAGTAAATTATTTTTTTTCTGAGAAAATCAGTTTCCTTTGCTCTAAATACTTCAGTTTTCACTAAGGAATTACACATTTTTGTGCATAGTAGTTCAAAACTCTATACTGTACTTCTAAAGCACACAAGCTTCCATTTCATCATCTGTACCTGAGAACGCATATACACTATAGAGGGGGAATGGTAAGCAAAATCATAGAGAATCATTATCAAATTCATATTACAATACAATACAAATGTTAGATACAAGGACTCAAGAAGGGGGCCTCAGTAGCATTGATCTGCAAGACAAGATTCCAGCATAACAGGAGACATAGCTGTGTGCTGGAATGCTGAACCACCCCACGTCTTACCATCCAGTTCCTGCTCTGGAGCTCCTTCTTCATCCCTGTGCACACAGCTGGAGCAGGAACATGAGCACTGAGATCCACAGCTACAAAGTGACTAGCATGGACAAGGAACAAAGGGGAAAGTGCTTCAGATATACACAGAACAGGATATAAGCATTGTCAGGATTTTAACAGCTTGAGTCAGTGAAAAATATAGCATATCCAGAGTGTCCTGAACATACTGTACTGAAAGCCATCTGAAGACTGGATTAAGCAATGCAGAAAACATAAATCTACCTGCACAAATCATACCTGTCCATTCTAAAATCCAAAATGTCTGAGGAAATGCGACCAGCAGTGGCCATGAGTATACTGATTGTGTTGCTACTAGGACTGGAAGCACTAGTACCAGCAGAAAGAATACAGAAGCCTACTTTTTCAAGCTGTGAGAGGCTGTTGTAGCTGTGGATAAATGTAGACTCTTCTGGTGTCTGAGCTACTTAGTAGACTACATAATGTTTAAAATCAGTGTGCTGCAAAAGCAAGGATCAGTAAGACCTGTACATGGACAAAGGCAACTTGAGAGTTTGCATTGTTCAGACTGGAGAAGAGAAGCCTCCAGGGAGACCTCAAAGCACCTTCCAGCTACAAAATTGGTGGAGAGGGACTTTTTACAAGCATGTAGTGACAGAACATGGGGGAATGGCTTAAACTGAAAAGGGGTAGGTTTAGATTAGATATCAGGATGAAATTCTTCATTATGAGGGTGGTGAAGCACTGGAACAGATTGCCTAGAGAAGCAGTGGATGCCCCATCCCTGGAAGAGTTCAGGGTCAGGTTGAATGGGGCTTTGAGCAATCTGGTCTAGTGGAAGGTGCCCTTGCCCATGGCAGGGGGTTTGGAACTGGATGATCTTAAAGGCCTCACCTCCAACACAAAACATTCTGTGATTTGTGTTGAAGTCAGTTTTGTACATAGTCTCAAGCAGCACTTAACTGCTTTTTACCTTGGTGCAGGGCAAGTATTTTTCAGATTACATGTGCAGGGAGGGAGATATATACTTACTGTAGCCCTTTCAATTCTTGTGTTTCGCATCTTGCGAACAAGAGTGAGATAGAAGCCAGAGCCAAAGCAGTTCTTCAAGAATACAGGAGAGCCTGAGCAGAAGAGTTTCCCTTGGGATATGATGGCTACTCTGTCTCCAAGGATGTCTGCCTCATCCATATGGTGGGTTGATAGGATGATGGTTCTGCCTATAAGGAAGAAGGAGGAATGTTCAAGGCATGGACTCTCTCTGGAACTCAAAGTTGTGTTTAGTTTCTTGTCAATTAATGCAGAGTTTTCTCTACACCACAGGTTTGCCACAACCATAGGTATCTGTCCAAAGATTCTTGTTTGCTTGCATTCATATCTCGCTACTCATGACAGTTTACATGGCAGGCACAGGCAGCATCTATGACAAGTTTAAAAAAACCCACAACAAAATTAAATAATTTTTACTCTGAAACCTCTTACCTGAGCGATACTTCAGCAGAAGATCCCAGATAGATCGCCTGGAATAGGGATCAACTCCGGAAGTGGGCTCATCCAAGACTACCACTTTCGCTTCACCCACAAAAGCAATGGCAACAGACAGTTTCCTTTGCATTCCACCTACCAGAGAACAGACACATCCCAGGAGTCTGAGATGAATTACATAAGCGGCAAGGATTTATTAACATCACTTTTTGGTCTGGGGGCAAATGGCTACAAATAAAACAAAACTCATCCTCAGACAAATATTTCTGTGAGGTTAAATCAATAGGAATTTTTCTTCTGAAGTTCATACCAGTTTGTATTTTTTTTTTTAAATATACGTATTTTTTCATTTATACATTTTATTTTCTGCTTCTTGGCAGAAGCAAAATCAGAAAGATAAGTGGTTTTCATGTTCCCTTGTGACAGCAGCCAACTTTTATAATTGCAATCAGGACAAAGTAGTATTAGAACACCTGGCTATTTATTTAAATCAGCTTTTGAACCTGAAAGTGAGAATTGTGCATTTGTACCTTTAGAATGAAAGAAATTACTCCTCCCAAATAATACGGCATTACAGAGCACTGATCCAAATAGTGGGACAGCATGATAATATAGTATTTCATTTACCTTGACATAATAGAACATTGTATTTTGTTTTTTCCTTATATTTACCAATCTCTTGAATATATATTTATTTAAAACTAATAGCCTTAAGTATATTTGTAAGAAATAGAAGCTTTAGGGACAAGTTGTGCCAGCTTTACTACTTGTACAGTCCCATGTACTCTTTGAGAATAATGACCTCCCCAGTGCACATTGATGAGTCAGAATATGGCCTCAAACATATAACTCAAACAATAATTGCCCAAAGGCCAGGTTGGAAGGGACTGTGAGCAACCTGGTCTAGTGAAAGGTGCCCTGACCATGACAGAGGGGTTGAAACTAGATGGTCCTAAAGGTCCCTTCCAATTTAAACCATTCTGTGATTCTATTAAACACAAAGAAAAGGCAGCAGGAAAAAACATCTTAGAACATTCCTCTGGACACCTGATAAATTCTGAGCTTCTTCATTCCTTTTATGGATGAGGCCCATGTCTTCTAGCATTGTTTCCAGCTCTTGCTCAGCTTCATCCCTGGATCTTCCTTTCAATTGAGAATAAAACAAGATGTGCTCTGCTACAGTAAGGCTGTGAAATCAGATAGAAAGGCACAAAGACAATTTAAATTAATAAACTGGGTTCTTTTCCCAAGCAGCAATAAATTCACTCTACCTTTATCTTCCTAAAGAAGAGACGTTGCATTACCCTAGAAGATGATCTTCGGGATCAACACACTTCACTTGGAGGTCAAGGCTCTTTCTCTGCCTTTTCAAAGCAGAATTTGGTACTAAAGGAACAGGTATAGCAGGCATCAAACCATCCATTTATGGAAATAAAATGGGAGCTAACGTGAGGAGCCGCATTAAGAAGAGAATCTGCTGTTGAGATGAACACAAACTAATGGCAGTGAAGCTGGAAATCACCTGAGAAGGCACTAAGTAGTTGTATGGCAGTGTGAAATGGGCATAAAGATTTCCTGCTACTGCCCTGTCAGCTCAGATTTTTTAGCTGAAGGAGTCCTAAATTACAGTGCATGAACCCTCAGTATGAACTGCTGCTAACTCACACTGCAACAGAAAACACCAAGACCACTCTCATTTTCCTGAGAAACTACTGTGTTTTCAGCAAAATTATGCAGGAGATTTGTACTGCAGGAGGACAATACTTACCGCTCTGTGAGTGTACAGAGATGGAGAAGTGCCTCTGAAATACATCTACTGCCAGCACAGTAAGGGAAACAACACAGGCTTTGGGGATTTTCACACATGCAGACTGGCACTCTTCTTTTTAAAGCTGGTATGGAATCATACTTACTGATTGAATAAGATATTGTGCTGAGGGCACATGCCTAATCTGTGCCGAATGGAGTCCATGTGAGTCTGAATATCCAGGCCACCAATCAGCACAGTTCCAGACGTGGGTGGGAAGAGGCCCGTCAGTATCGACCTGGGAAAATAAAATGAGGAAATTCCCACTCTCCTATATTTCTGTGCTAGATTAGGAAGCTACATTGCTTGATTCCACTAGATGGAGCATGATGACCTCTTACTACAGACCTTGATGAAACAACTCCAGTGAAAAGCATGCATATGTAAGTACTGTTGCCCTGCTACAGAGAGAATCTGCTAACGTAATTTTTGATGCACCCGTCTGTATGGTTCTGGCTTCCATTAAAAAACTGGTTTAGTCTGTTCAGATGTTACATCACCTCTATGTATAAAGGGGTCTAAAATGAAGCTCACAAGGACAAAGATAGAGAATAATGGTTTGAGGTCTCCAGCCATACTGACACATGCCCTACACCTTCATTTTGTATAAAATAGAAGGGGACCAAATGTTATGTTGCAAATGGGTGGCATCTGTTACTTGATTTGGGTGAATATCGGGTTTTTCATATCTAAAAAGTTCAAAGCAATAAAGATTTTGGGTTTTATCAGGAGAATAAAACCCCTCAAGCTTATAAAATATTTCAGCAGATTAGAATGCCTTTATTTTGGGTTGAACATATTTCTTGTGGAACAATTAACAAATTAAAAGGCAATTTAAAGTGCTTTTGAAATGAAAGTATTTTTAATTAAAAATCCCTAAAGTATTCCGCTGACAAAAGTCATAATGGAACACATTCAGTTCTTTCAGCATTTGGTGAGCTTGTCACAGACTCTTGAAATGTTTTGTTTGCCAATTAATCCTATTTTGCCAAATAAAGTTCTCTATAAAGAAAATTAAACATTCCTAAATTCCAGCTTCCTGGGATGCTAGAATTCTAGGACTAGAGGAACATTTTAATCAGGACATGGATTGTGCAAGCATGTAACCATTTTATCTAAAGAGGGCCTATATTTTATATTCCTTTGCACACAGACCAAAAAATGTGACTGATTTTAAGCCACTTAGAGAAACCAAGAGCACATGGAATGTGGGGGCTTGCAAATCCTCAGTCCTTTCATCCATAAGATCCTCACCTTCTCCACCTAGTTTGGCCATGGGAAATGAATTCTGAGGGAGAAAATTGTTTCCTTCTCTCTAGGCTTTCCCTTGTTGTGTCATGCATTGCCTCTCTCCCAGGGCTTTAGCTAATCCAGGATATGTTGTTTGTGCCTAAGGGCAGCATTTCCCTGTCTGGAAAAAGCCTGATGTTGTGTGTCAAGCCAGCTGCAGGGGTGATAGAGAGACAAGGGAAGAGTGAAAAGAGAAGACTGCTCCTTGGGAAACAGCACTGCCCTGGAATTGCTTCTTCTAAAATAAGAGACTTACATGGTGGTTGTCTTTCCTGCTCCATTGTGACCAAGGAAGGCTGTGATCTGACCTTCATAAAAAGTAATATTCATCCCATCTACTGCTGGCTTGGGCCTGTTGGCAAAAATCTTCACCAGGTTCTGAATGCGTACTCCTGGAATCAGTCCTGTTGGTTCAGGCTCAAAGAAGGTATTTACTTGAACAGCAAGGTATCAAGAACGAAAAGAGAATAAAAAGCATCTGTTTTAACCCTAGTTCAATGAAGACACATCAGTAAGTGCAGAAGCAACAGCATCATGGTCCAGGGCCAGATTCTCCAACTCACATCAGTACCAAACAGGCCAGATTTCTAACTGCAGTGCAATTTATTTAGATTTATTCTCATATCAATGACAGGAAAAGTGGAGCCCAGAACTGCAATGGTATGTGGAGAGGTAACTCAATGGATCAGGTGAAGCTGAACGTGAGTTCTGTTCTCATTGTGTAGCAGGAAGATTTTTTGGGATTGTTTTCTGAAGACACTTAGTCTGAGGGATTACATTACACAAGCAGCAGGTTGCTTTTCTAGCCAGGCTGAAATCTGCCATTCAAATAATCTGTCCAGCTGTGCATTCTTTGACCATGATGACTAAAAAACCTCCCCCAAACACAAACAAAACACAACAAAAAAACATAAGCCTTCAATCCTGGTAGGTGAAGTTTACCCCATTGCTGAGGCCAGCTCAAGATTTAGACAGTACCTAACATGAGCAGTACCTGAGATGGCTTTCTCTCAGAATTAAAAATAGAAATAAAAAGGCATTATTGTAAATAGCACCATCAGGATGCTTTATTGTATCACCTTCTAGACAAAACAAAGTTCCTTTGAAGTAAATTAAGCCCCTGGGCAATGTGAATTATGGGAGTTGAGAAACTGAAACTAAAGACCTTGTCCACTTTTGTTTACACAGAATGCTTTAGGCTTTGTAGGGAGGCTTGTTTTGCAATTTCAGTTTACTTAAATTTTTCAGTACCCAGCAGGCCTGTGTGGACAGCAGCCAATGCCATCTGGGTGAAACCAGCCCCACCTTCTTCAGTAGTTTGTGTGAGCGTCACTATAGACAATACCCAGGAAAAAGTAACAAATATGTTGTATATGTACATGCTGTGTATACTACAAAGCAGCTGAAATAATCAATCTAGAGTGGGTAGCTTTGTTTTAAATAAAATAATGTTTATAAATAACTTTTCTCTTGCTTTGTGAACCTGGGTTTCCATTTACCTTACTGGGACAAATTCAAGCATCTTTGTATTCACAGAAGCTCACATAGAGTCTGGCTAGATAGATGCATATACTGGCAAATGAGGCACCTTTCTTTGTTTTATATGTCTCATGAACTCAATTCATATTTGCCTGCAAGGCTCACTGACAAGTTCTGAGGCAAATTAAATTCCCTGATTATCTCCTCCGGTATCTGCTTTTCACCACCTGGAGGACACTGGTGGAGGGTGAGCTCCCTTTTTTTTAATGATTCGTATTTCTCCATTCTGATCCTAGATCCTCAGTGCAATTTTGGGCCATTCAGGTCTTTCCTCAGAGATGCCCTCATTTGGGGGGATGTGGATAGAGGATTGGTGAAAGTTCTGCTTAAAATGTATCAGGCAATTAGGACAGATTTATAGCATCTGCCCTGCTCTGCTAACTGTGCTAGTATTGGATAACACTGGAGTTAAGCCACTAGAACTACTCTCCATTTCCAATCCCATTACCTTTATATGAAGCACTAGCTCTTACATGAAACCATTTTGGAAACTGTGTAATTGAACTGTGCTAGGTCTGTTTTTGGCTTCTCCACATGCCTCTCAGTTCCTGTGTGGGTGGCTGAAAGGGAAGACGAACTTTTTTTTTGTGCAGTGACAGGAAAAAAGCCCTTCCTCTGTGGCCATGGAGCAGCTGGAACATGGGAACTGATGAGTACAGCACCACAAAGATAAGGCAGTACTAGGAGAAGATTGGCTGAAATAACCTTTGACCTCTGCCTGTCTTTTTTCTTTTGAAGTCCTGCCCTGTTTCCATTTACCCTGAATGCATGTTTTCAGTGCCCATGTGAGGAGCTCTGATGACCCTACTTTTATCTCTAGCTTTCAAGAGAGTCAGAATGGGCTCAGAGCTGCCTGTAGCAGTTACTGAGCTACAGAATCCACATGCATTCCTCTGGGCATCATATACAGAAAACTCCTCTGGCTCCTCACAAAAGAAGACACTGGGACTGAATACAAGGCAGGTCATTCAGGAATTCTTAGGTGGTGGCTAATGTCGGCATCAGAAAAGGCTGCAGACAGACACACAAAGCACTTCAGATAAACCCCTTTGAAACCAGCNAAAAAAAAAAAGGAGGAGGGGTGGCACTAGGAGGGAAGAACATTCCTCACAGCATAAGTATTTTTATTGAAGTCATGGCTCTTGTTTAATTCTAAGAAGCAAACGTATGTGTCTCTGAGGTTTCCCTCAGCATGAACACTAATTTGTTAAAGAAACAGCCTGCATTTGCACAATAAAAAACAAGTTATGGAGCTCTTCTGAAAGGCAGCTGTCTTATGAGTCGTGGCTAAAATATTCTAAGGAATTACGAATGCACAGGAATCAGTAAGAGTCAATGTCTCTCTTGTGCTTAGCTCTGGCAGTTGCATGCTATCATCTGAGCCTACTGAGCTCTTGTAGCTTGGCTCTAATCATTCCTATGTCTAGTTAATTATGAAGTACAATGAGCATAGTATCTCAAAAGTACTCAGGTTGCTCTCTCTCCTTACTATTAATTTCATCTTTGTCCTGGACATCTGTCTTAGGCTTCCCCTGCTCGCCGAGTTCTTTTTCTCGTTTGTGTTTACATTGTTTGTTTTTACCATCCTTCTTCCCCTGGTTGTCATTCTTTTCTTCTGGTTTTTCAAGTTCTTCAGATTTATTTGTTCGGCTTGCATTTTTATCCCATTCCATGGTCTTCTGATCCACACAACCTTCTGAATCTGGACTTTTTTCTATATAAGCCAAAAGTAACAAAGACTTAATTACTGAAATTCAATATCCTCTTATCTCGAGATGTATTCTGAGGAAAAGGAGATATTGAGCCTTGAGCTTTCCAAGGCCATTAACCATCAGTGTTTTACTCAGGTTAGGAACACAGCATCCAAAACCATCTAGCTTAAAATTTGCTTCACAGTATCAAGATCAGATATTTAAGGAAGACGACTGACAATTTTGCAATTATAGACTCAGAATAAGATTTTGACTAATATGAAGTATATGTTTTACATTTTTTCCATGCAGTTCTAGACCAAATTCTTCACCACATGAAGATTCACAGATTATTCTGAGTTAGAAGGGACCCACAAAGATCACCGAGTTCAACTCTTAAGTGAATGAGAAAGACCATACAAACATTTCCCAGACTTACAGGGAGAGAGAGGAAGAAAAACAAAATTAAAAGGTTAAATGAAAAGCAAACTGCTAAGCTGCTACTTAGATTAAGAACAGCAGGCTGGAATGAACGAGTTTGTGTTAACTTCTATACAAGAATTTCTGGCTTTCCAGTCTGGTCTTAGACCTTGATGCCATAAAGAAAACCAATCATATAAAATCACTGATTGGGTCAGGCTTGAAGCAGAAGGAAGAGTGATGTTAGAAGCAGGAGCCCCTGAACAAACTGTTTACATAACCCAAATTCATACTGGTGATCTAGAGTAAAACTAGAACAATTGTAACATGTCAGATGGTCTGGGATTTATTTTCGTTGTGAAAATCAGTGTCAAAATAGATAGAAAAGAATCAGGTGTAGAAAGATGGGGAACCTCAGTGTAAATAAGATCAACATTTCCCAAATGTTGTGTTGAGCAGTACCTTCAACGTCTCAAAAGATGTTGGTTAGAGAGTAGGGGTCTGATGCTGCTTGTTAACCCACACTTCAAAGGCTCTCAGGTGGAACAGGGAATCACCTCTACTATAACTCTAACAACAGCAGGCCACTCCAAGTTCAAAGGCACCTGCTGAGATTCCCAGTGTATGGCTGTCTCTCACCTTTGCAACAGCTCAGGTAATGGAACTGTTACGTAGTCTCCTTTAAGCAGATCAATTAAGTTATTTCTGAACACCAAAGTTTTTAAAGAACTCACCATCGGCAGTTGCTGTTTTCTCATCTTGTGGGTTTCTAGAGCCAAGCCAGTAAGACTCCTGTACAGGGAAATACCAAGGCTGTGGTAACCCATAGTCCCCTAAAACAAAAAAAAGTAGGTAAAGTGCACTTCATAACCCCATTCCTTAGTAGGCATGAATACAACTAAGCAAAGTCTGAGTATGATGATAAACACTTGCAGTCCTATTGTTGCATATCAGAAAGTCAAACCAACTACCAAGTACCTGACAGAAAAGATTTTGCTTACAGATGTATTTTTAATTTTGGGCAGCAGTAAAATATTGAGAAAATATGCAATGTGATTTGCCTTGCCTTGTGATAAGTAGAATGTGATTTAATTACAGAATAAAGCTACTCCTTGAGTCCTTACCAACCAGGGGGCACCTGACTGTTTAAGATGGGATCCTAGCCTCACTCAGGGATTTTCTTTTAAGGGCCACTTAACACTTGAGGGTTGACATGAGTGAAAAGCTTTTTATATTTACACTTATTACTCTGGGGCTCAATTCACAACTGGCAATGAGAAAAGACACCCTGACTGTTATTTCAGCACACAGCCTTTCAGGAAAAGTGACAACAGAGTAATCTTCTTAAGCAAAAAAGCTTTTTGGTCACAGGTTAATTCAGTTTGAGTAAGAGAAAGAACAGCATTACTAATTCTTGCCAGGCCAGACTGGCATACTTGTGAACTCAGATGTTACTGGCCTTGTGCTACTTACTCAAAATAAGCAAAGGAAGTTTGGGATACTCACTGAGAGATGGTCAGTTTTTCTTAATTGAAAATCACTGTTTATGGAAGTGTCTGCTTATTTCTGAATTAACAAAAACTACTTGTATTTCAGGCAACCACTTATACTTCTATTAATGTACACAAATGCTCTGTCTGCATCCTTAAACAGTTTGCCTTGCACTTGCTACAGACTGCGCTATACCCCTCTGAAACTGGTGGCTGAAATGACAGCTTCTTATTCAGGATGAATACAAAACCCAAGTGAAATTTGTTATGGAACAGACTGCTCAAATAGCCAAAGGACCATTGTGCCAGTGGGTGCTTAGCTGCAGAACACTCTTGAGCAGGAGCAGAACCATATGGTTCAAAGGATTATCCAGGGAACTAATATAGTAACCTCAACAAATACAGCATTGATTTGGTAGATTTGAATGTGTGTGACAGAGAAATGCTTTGAGAAATTCTACAGAAACACAGGGGAACAAAGCAAATGAGACACTGAGAGCAAACACCGGGAGGAAGTAAAGCTACTAATGAAGAAACTCCTGCTGTTTAATTCCTGCTGTGTTCACAGAAATAGTACGTTGCCCACTCTTCTTTAAATAAATCAAGTTGCAGAAAAGAAAAAGAAAAAAAAAAGCCATCTGCCAAGAACACATTCTAGAACTGCAGTTCACATGCAGGAGTAATAAACTGATGAAAAGGAAGTTCACTTGCTAATACCGCATAAGAGTTTGCACTTAATATATTGTAACAATATTCAGTATAAAGCAAGATAACCAGCTAAAAGGAAAAACCATTTGCTCATGAAGAACGTTCTAGAATTTTTTAATTGATAACAAAGAAAATCCTTTTGTGAACTCACACTAGAACCATGATTCTCATTTAGAAATAAAATAAATCCAGGCATGAACTTTCACAACTACTTGGAAAAAGTATGTGCCTTAGAAAATAGTACCATCCTTTAAGAAACAGTTTGCCTAATGTGGCCATACTATACACGTGAACTAGAACTGTTACTTCTATATGTTTAAAAGGCTGAAGAAATCTCATTAGAAATGTTTGAAACTTCTTAAAAGAAAACACTTACACAATCTAGATTTCAACAGATGATATTTTTGTAGATTTATTTTCTATTTAAATTATGAAACAGGACCAGAAATTGCATCCTTCTTTTTACTCTTTCCTCCTTTTTCATTCTTTTCAGGAATAAACCAGGAGAAAATAAAAAGAAAGAAAGAAAAGTGGAAGCCCTTAATAAACCACTGGTGCTAAAGTGGATAAGTGTCACGGTCTGCAATGTCAAACACCCTGTTTTTACACTGAAATACTCAGAGACTGATTAGACTAACACAGATCACAAAAACCACCACTACTTCATATGAGTAAGAAACTGACATACCTGGAAAAATGTTATCAAGATACCAAGAAAGTATTCCATAGAGAAAAGCATCAAAGAGCATCATGTTAATGGAAAAAAGAAAACTATATTCATCTCCTTCCAAGGGACTGGTTCCGATGTTACCCCACTGAAGGCCGAGACCTTGTTCTTCATAGCGTGACAAGTATTCTGTACCGAAACCAAAAGCTACTTGAGAAAGCAAACTCTGGAATAAAGGAAAAATTACATTCAACTCAGACAGGGGGATATTTTGTAAAAAAAAAAGACGAACTTTAGAGACTGGACTTCAAAACTTTATAATGCTTAAAAATGACATGGGAAAAGTTGTTTCACTTTTATATTGGCCTGTAATGTTTAGTTCTCTGAATGGCAGCAATTCTAAGCAGGTTTTAGGAATAACAGACTGAATTCAACCTTGGCTGTACTTTCTGTAACTACTAAGCAACCTTCACAGATTGTTTTTGGGTTTTTTTTCATTAATGTCTCTTCAGAAAATACTATAGATGCATCTAGAAGTTTGCAGTGTACACCTCCACCTATTTTGGAGAAAAAAGTATTTTATGAGTGTACGGGGCAGGACCACTGTGAGCAACAAGACAGAAAGTACACCAGATGCACAGGATAAGGAAAACCACAACCATCCCTTCCTCTGTCATGTCTGCTTGCTAGTTCTCACACAACAAACTAATAAACCAATAGAGTATCTAAACACCTTCTTCAATGTTGCATTGTTAAAACAGAGAAAGAAGAGATACAGTGCTGTTTCACAGGATATGTAATTCTGCCAGGAGTGCCCAGAGGAATTCCAAAAGCAACTGTCAGTGAGGCATTATCATAGTGTGCTAAGTGAAGAATCTTTGGGTTTCAGCAATACATTCATAGTCCTTAAAATTTTAATTTTAACTTCAGGTCCCCTACATGCGCACATCCTGCCATTGTTGTCCCTTGCAATTAGCTCATCTTCAGAAACTAACCTCTGAACAAGAAAGGTAAGACAGAAGTTTAGGAACAGATAGAAATATTCATGGCTTCTGGCCAGCAAGTATCCTTTCTTACATGGATGCTTCCTCCTTCCCTTTAAGGTGAAGAGAGAGGGTTTTTTATGCTAAGACCGTGTGCTGGTCTCATAATTTATTCTTAAATCAGAGTCTGTCAGAAGCCAACCCTACTCATTTCTAGACTTAATGACAGGATCAAGTTTTGCACTTTATGGCCATAATTGGTAGAAGTAAAAAAAAAAATAAAATTTGGTAGAACTCTACATCTGTAGAGTACATCTGTTAAGAAAGCTGATTCATAGCCATATTTACACTCAGTTATAGCTTTTAAAGTGTTTAGTTCTCTTTTTCCTTTTTTCTATAGATTTCCTAGTGCAAGGGGAGAAGAGAGTTCTTTTACCTGTGATGTTAGAATGCTCAGTATAGACGGGGAGACTGGCCTCAAACACCTGCTCCCCTTCCTGTTTCATTTGGCAACATAAAATCAGTCTGAGTAATTTTGTAAGATCACAGTTCCATTTCAAAAACCAGCAAGAAGTTTCCAGCTCCCCTGACTTGTAAAGTATCTTACCTAAAATGGAAGAGAACCAATAAGGATGCACTTCATGGAGAATGCCTAAAAATTCTGAGATGAAAGGTATTTCTCAGAGCTTTGGCACTTGTGTTCAAATCCTGTCTCTATGGTCAGGTAAAGGTGGTCTTCTTATCCTTAGGTATTATGGTGTTAATTAGGGCATACCGTATGAGAAATATAACTCTTCCCATTTTGTGGATTGCCTTCTTATTTATTAAACACATCAGAAGTTAAATTTGCTTTGACTTCTAAGAAGGTGTTCAAAACAATTTAAACAGTATGTTAATTTCCTACATTCAAAAAGTAAAGTAAATTTTTATTGAATTTTCTAAAAGCCATGAAGATATCTCTTGCACTAGGCCTGCTAAAGGCTTATGCATTTGCAATCCTTCATTATCTGAGAGTGATTTAGAGGTCTCCCTCTCTGAGTCAAGAAAACAGAGGAAAAGATGTGCTATACTTTGTAATTCACATATTCACTGTGAGAAGGGGAGTAAAGACACCAGAGAACCAGTGAAAGACTTACTGCTAGGATCTTCAGATTAACAGTCACGCGGTCCTGCCAGACAAAGCAGATGATGTGCGGCAGGTACAAGGAGAAGTAGATGACTCCACTGCAGGCAGCTGCCAGATTTGCTTTGGAGAAGAAGGTGCTGAACAAGAAACACTGCATAATGGTGGCTGTGGTGAATGTCAGCAGGAATAGAAAGAAGAGAAGGGGATTGCTATAATGTAGTACTTGTCCATGCTGTAAGCAAAAGCAAAACAGAAACATTTAGAAATATTGCAGCTTCCTGAACTTGGTCAGAATTGCCATCAACATGTAACAGCAATGAGTAATAAGCCAGTCTTTCTTACCTAATATGACTTCTAACTCCCCCAGGTTGTAGTTTCAACAACTGTGGTCATCACAATCACAAATCCCCCATCTAACTTTATCCCTGCTCCTGGATTGGGACTTCAGGTCAATACAACAGACTGTGGAGTTTATATTCCTATTTGATGACTTAATTAAGATCAAAACTGATTGAAAATAGACATTCTGTCTTTGTCTTAATAAGTAAATGATTCCAAGCAAGATGTGCCTGCTTGGAAACTCATACATTTTAGATAAGACTATTTGAACTATTACAATAACTTTTATTGATCTCTTCTCACCCTCTCCTCAATCCACTTGCTCAATGTGCAGAAAAGACAATGTAAGGAAGTGTGACAAAACATCTTTAAAAAACCCACAACAAAACCAAAGGAAATTATAAAGCTTCTGCACCTAAATGATATTCAAACTCCAGAAGGGTATCACAGTTGAGGAATCCAAGTGCAGTTTGTCAGAGATCCTTGTGTACTAACTGACCCACTGGGTGAACTTTTATCAACCTTTCTTCATTAGAGCTTTTGTAGATTAAACACTCCCTCAATTTTATAGGTCAATTTATATAAGGTTCAAATAGGTCTTTAAGGCTATAAATAGGTCTCAACATTGTTGCAAGAACCCAGTGACCCTCACAGACTGATCTTTTTATCAACAGTGATGCAATGTCTCAAAGTCATAGAGGTGCCTCAAATTGGCATATGGAAATACGGGAAAGGAAGTGAATTAAAAGTACAAGCACATTCCTCTCCGGTATTAATTCCCTCCTGATTTTTAATTAAACCAGTATAGCAAATAAAGTAATCTTTCTCTATTCATCCAAGCTGTAATGGAACCATCAGGAACTAGAACAACTCATCAGGGCATGCTGATAAGACAGAGCAGATTGAACCCTCTGTATTTATATCACTATTAGTTCCCCACATCAGAAAAGAGTCAAGGGCATTGATCCTTATCAAAATGCTACAGATTTATATAATCAAATATAGCAGCAAGCTCTTAATATAGAGCTTGTTCCTAAGGTAACTGAGATATGGGATAGTCCCTAGAGTCAACATCCAAACTGTCCTGAGAAATTACATAAATTACACTAATTCTGAGCCACTGGAGCAAAAGGTGGGTTCACTTTTTTAGGTTTTCCTGAAAGTTCTGTTCTTGCAGTCTCTTTTTCTACTGAAAGAGTGGCACAATTTCTAAGCAGGCAAGGACTGGATGTTATACATGAACCACATATAGTGAATTACAAGATGA
The DNA here is from genome assembly GCA_013396735.1 of Grallaria varia. Taxonomy (NCBI): domain Eukaryota; kingdom Metazoa; phylum Chordata; class Aves; order Passeriformes; family Formicariidae; genus Grallaria; species Grallaria varia. Next base: position 1,198,121 of record VWZG01011231.1, on the reverse strand, counting down.
AAATTCTGCAGATTATTATCTCTTTGATTTAAAGCAATAATTATTATTTACTGGGAGATGTGCATCTGCCTACAGAAAATACAACATACAGAGAAATCAGACTGATGTATTGTTCTGTGAGTGATCTCAAAAAAAATCTTTACTGATGAATTTATCATTCTGTCTCTGTCAAGTGCTGATGCTGTTATGAGGTCTGCTTAGGAGAATGTGCCGGCTATGTGCTGTGATCTGAACAGGCCACCATCATTCACATCTCCCTATCAACAGCTACTATTTTTTCTCAACAGCAAACTGGTATCAGCAGTGCAAACACAAGAGTGAGTTTGAGAGTAACAATCCTTACCATAATCAGTGCTGTGAGGAGGAATGTGCTCACAGCCATCATGAGAAAGCTGTCTAGGAACCAAGTGCACCAAATCACCCCATTAGTTATACCCCTATTCTTCATGGCCTCTTTCAGACGCATTTCCTTCTCCAGCACTATACTCTTCACAGTCATGGACACTGAATATATCCAAGCCAGCACCATGAAGATGGGGAAGGCGCGGTTTAGGGTGATCATGAAGCTACCAAAGCAAGAAGGAAGAAATAAATTCAATTTATGTAAACCAGAGAAGTATTGAGATGAAAAGCAAAAGGAGGTACAAATTCCATTAGGACAAACATTTTCTGAACAATTTTTCTGTAAGAAATGATTCTTTGGATATAAAGAAAGATGGGGTTTTGAGATGTAATTAGGGGACAGAAGTTTATTGCACTTAAATGGATTCTGCATGGTTCACTGAAGGATGCAGTGTTTGTTATAACACGGGGAAGTGCTTGTGTTCAGTTTTGCTACAGACACTGGTGAAATGCTACAGTATGAGGATTAGTTTCACAAAAAACTTTTCAAAGGTCATGCTTTTGCTGTGTCCTATGTAATCACAGGGTTAGTTTTAGGGCTGGCACAGTTTAGGATCAAGACATTATAGTTGAGGTGCCCTCTTGACAAAGGATTTTTGACTGCAACAAATGTGAAGGTTTAGGTTAGGTTATTATTATTATTGCCTGGAAAAGTAAGGCAAAAAAGTCCCAGATAGTTTTTTGAATTTTGTGTGATACGCAAAATTGGAAGAAAATTTCCGCTTTTAAGTGGCTAGTGTTTTGTGTTCATTTAAGGTCTGGATACTGGTTGTTCAGATGCAACAAAGGCCAGGATTGGGATTATGGATAGAATCTTGGCAAAGGTGGCTTCTGGGGTCTAGGTTATGACAGGATAAAGAAAAATTCAAATTTATCAAGTTATGTCTCAGTTATTGCTCTCGCATAAACACTTTAGGACTAGGATTACTTCTGGTGCTTGAGAGTCTTAAAGCATCCAGCAATCCAAGTATTTAACAGAATTAAGACAAACTGCTTTTACTCACACATCATCCACAAAACATGGGTATGGCATTTGCTGCAGATAAATTCCCAATGGCACTTCAGTGCTGGTCTGAGTCTTTATAATCCCATGCTCAATCATGTCTTGGAGATATGCAAAACCTCCCCAGATATAACGTAAATCATCCACAGGATCAGCTCTTGGACCAGGATCCCAGTACCTCAAAAGAAAATGCACATGGAAATTATTTGAGTGAACAGTGGTTTTAGCAGACGGTAATGGAGGAAATAAATAAATGAATTAATGAATAAATTAATCTTACATATTGAAATTGCAGGGGCAGTGACTGGAGTTGTCTTTTTTAGACTTTGGCTGTCAGACCACATTGCTTGAGAAAGTATGATATGGAAGGGTGCTTTTTTCTCTCATTTTCTTTATACTGACTCAGAATAGCAATTTTGGCCAAAAATGTACATAAATTAATCATGTAGCAGAGTAACTGTTCTAGAATAGAAATAATGGTATTTGGAATACAGTATCCTTGGAGATTAAACTGGAACAGTTGGATTGCAACTACCAGCCAACATTATATTCCTCTGTAGACAATCCTGAGAAATTACTTCTGTTATCCTTTTAAGTGAGTCCATCTCAGGGGGACTTGAGAAGGAACAGCAGAGAAGTTCTGGCCATCAAGGTGGAGGACAGCTGGGTAACAACCTGTGTAGGACTTCTGTGTCTGCCTTTCCCAGTGATGGAGCCAACTAAAAGCTTAAGTAGGTTACTGAACAGATTCTGAGCAAAGTAATTCCCTTTTCCATGTATTCCTGCATATACCCACTGCTTCACTTGTCACAAAAGTGATGCCACTTATGTTTGTACCTGGTAACCGGAGATGGATTCTGCACTGCATTACATAGTAACTATTAACAAATACAGTTGGATTTCACTTATGTATCCAACGCAAGTTCTAGTATCCTCATGTCTCATACTCATGTTATGGCAGGCAAGAACTAAGAAGCAACCATCACTCACCTGTCTTTGATTTTATTTGTTTTCTCCACTGCATCTATGTCCATTCGGATCTTGTATGTCACATGTGGTGGGAGATTGCTTGTTGTAGGTTCTAGGTCTGGAAAAACCACACCAGCCCAGAATTTGTTTTCCTCCAATAGAAAAAGGGCTTGACGCGTCAGTTGAGTTTCATCAAGATAACCTTCAAATTTATCCAAGGTCAAGCACTACACATAATTACAGAGAGAAAAATTACATGGGAAGAAACTGGTAAGAGCTATACACTAAAGCAAACATTAGTGGTTGAAAACAGAAAAAGAAGGTAGGTTCATCTGAAGTAGTTGCTATTTTCAGCTTTAAAAGTTTATGCTGAAACTATTAAAAGTTGACTCTCTCCTACCTCCTGAAAGCCTCCCCAAAAAGACAAATTCAAAACACACAGCATTATCAATATAAGCTCAGAAGCGTAATTCTTCCTAAAAAGAACTGTACCTGTCAGATTTAACATTGCTGTGGTCAGTGTGAGTGGAGGAATAATTTTGAAAATAGCTTATTCCTGATATTTAAGGATTGCTTCCTTCAAGCTCAAGGCACTTAACAAGTAAGAAATCAAGAAATGGTGGCCACAAAAGCAAGAGCTGCTGTTGCAATCTAATCATGACAGGGCAGATTTAGACATACCTGTACAAAATCTATAGCCAGTACTAGGTTCCACATTAACTAATTAGATGGAACGAAATAATTTTTTAGCATATATTTAAGCCACTGTAATCATCCAGACATGGAAACGTGAACTCTGCCACTTAGACCATGCTTGGAAGGTTCCCTCAAAAATGCGAATATCTGAATTTTAAAGGCTAAAGCCGCAGCACAGATGAGGTCCTAGTATCAGAAACTCTTTCAACAGTCCCCATCCAGAAGACAAAATTAACTCAGCTATAAAATAAATCTGGTCACAGTAACTTTTTAGCAGTCCATTTGAATCAAAACATTATCCTTTTTCGTTTCAGGACATTTTTTTCAGCCTAGGAAGTGCCTGAGTGAACACTAGGGAGCTGAAGGATGACTGATCCATAAGAAAGGCATGTTGACCATAGACTTCAGCTGAAAAACACTTTATCAAGTGAAGCACAGGGAAAGTCAAAGCATGCATTTAAATCTTAATGTTTCTTAGGTATTTAGACATCTATTCCTATGTAATACCAGACGAGTTGATTTATCTTACTGGTAATACTGTATCCCAGTTGAATTCTGATACGTGATTCACCTGCTGGCTTAAGTTAACAAGCTTCAGCTACCTCAAAAATAAAATTTCTTCTTAGTGTCCCTCATTTCTAGGAAATGTATTCTTACCACTACATATACAAGACACAAAGTCACCAAAATCTAAGCTCTCTATGTTTCTCCATTTAACTCCTATTTAACAAGCATTGCAAGACAAAGATTGTGAACACTTATAAACTTTACCATTAGTTGTCTGTCAAATTACATACTTATCTTTAGCTTCTGCCCTTCAGAACTGGCAAGACATTACCAGAGAGTAGAAGATTTTAACCACTGATGGACTGGAAAGACACTTTGTGAATTACTTTGCTTCATAAAATTCTAACAGACTAACTCGTTTGATCTTATTTTTGCAATCATCTCTGGCAAGTCAATAACCAAAAATTACACCACATCAAAGACCTTGTATAGGTAGCTTGTTATTGAGTCTTAAAAACTCCTTTACTTAACCTTTCCTAGGTGAAAAATCATGCTCTGTTTCCTTTAAAACTTGAACTATCACAGTTTAATGGGATCTACATGACTACATATTTTTTAACTTACAACAAAATAGTGCTTAAATTGACGAACTTATAATTCTGTAGTTTTACTTTTCCTGGTGGTTTGCAAGTGTTCATTTTTCCAGTTTGCTTCAGAAAATGAAAGTATGTAGAATTTCATATCAGAAAGCAAAATAAGCTAGAAAAACACTCTGGCTTGCTTGCCAGAGGAGAAATCAAATTAGACTGATGGCTCATACTGTATTAATTTTTTGAGCCTTCATTTATCCCACATTCAGTTTAATTCTTGCCAAAGTGGCAGTGTTTCCACCGCAAAGCCCTGCTGTGGAACTGTGTCTTTGGAGTGTCTGAAGGATCATTTGCTGCTTCTTTACTAGGAAGAATTATTTTCAAGGTACTTGTTGCAGTTGCAGAAGAACTCAGAAGAACTCCAGGGGAATCTGTGGGAATGATACTGGCAAAGTACTGATCTTGTCTAGATTTTCACTGCAAAATACCCAGTGCCTGGACTGGGCTGAAGAGCAGTGTAGGCCCTTATCCAGGGGGTCAAGGAAGCTGCAGGTATTTGAAACAGAAAACGCAAATACTTACAGGTCTTCTGCAGGAGTAGCGTGAAACCAAAGCTTGTATAAGAACATAGGCTAGGACACCAGTGTTGCAATAATTCACACAATTTCAAAGTGCAAAGAGATTTGATATTGTAATCTATGAGTCAAAAGCTCATATGAGCCACAGCTTTCTTCACACAAATTGCATTCAAAACAAAGGCTGCACGCTCTATCTAGGTGGCTTTTTTCCACAGTGAATTTGAACTCAGTTTGTGTCTTCATAAACCTCACTACATCAAATTCTATTCAACAACCACTTGGGGAAATTTATTTCAAATCTTCTCCCAGTAATTATTTAATAATTTAAAGATAGTTGCTGGCAGCACACCTCTCCTCATGGCATACTGTGGCAAGCAGTAGGCTGTCCCTGAAAGGGAGCTATTTGTTCCCATTGTGTTTGGCACAGTAGGAAAACATTCTCAACTGCTAACAACTCAGTGTAAACAGCAGACTTTAAAGAATAAGCTCTTGACAAAAAATGTTAGGACACAAAGATCTATTACCAGGTACAGTATATCCCTGATGTTGTAGATGTTCCAGCACTGACCAGCTGCAAGCAATATATTTCACTCAGTTTGAGTAAGAAATAATTCCGCTAACATGATGCAAAAAGACCACCAAAAGCATCAGCAGAGCTTTGTGCAAAACCTTTATTGTTCCCTCTTGTAATAGGAAGGTAGATAAACTCTCAGTTCCTGTCTTCTGGCAAGGGATGAATGGTCTTTTAACTGAACCAGATTGAAATTAGGAGAGTTAGACTTAGGCCGGTTGTCTATAACTAGTACCAGTTTTTGCTGTGAGTGTGAGGTTTGCTTATTTAGTAATTAAATAATAACTAAATATTTATTTTCCTTTCAGAGATGCTTCTAAGATGTAATTCATCTCTACAAAGATCCTGACTCTCATATGGTAAGTGCTGAGTTCCCAAGTATTAAGCTCTCTAAAAAATACAATCTTTTTCACATTGGGCATAGCTTGATGAACTCATCAGGAAGTAGGACTGCCCATACCAGAGTAAACTCTCACTCAAAGTATCTTCACAATGCCTTGATATTTTAATCTACATCTTTAGCATTTGTCATTTCTGTAATTAAACTTCACCTCACTTCCAGCATTGTGGCTATCAAAAATTTTCTGAGGGCACCACTGAAAACAGCATGTTAGAGAAGAGAGGTACGGATTGCAGGAAAGAGAAACAGACATCTTGTCAGAAGTGGCTACAGAACAGTTGGAAACTCCCTCATTGATTTCAATGGAATTTTGGTCAGGTGCCTAAAAACCTGAAGGGTGACTTACCAAAGAACTATTAGTTTCTCTGGTCCTGATCTTGTTGAAATTAGTATCCTGTTGATTATTAGTACTTTCAAAAAAATTTCCTTGAGGTTTTGCATTCACTTTCTGTCTCTCAGCATCGAAATGTGTTCAGATGTTCAACCAACATTTTGAATATAGCATTTAAAAATCATCAAATTGAACTTTTTTCATAATAGTAACCATTCACATTCTTGTACCACTGTATTAAACACATGCTTTAAATAATGAGATTAAATTTGAAATAAATTAAGATGTCTTATGATTTTTACCTGTCTGTTACCACAGACACCACTACTACCTAACGAGCTTTAAGATATCCTCTACAAGTATTGCCAGTGGGGGTGGCCTTACCTCCAAATACTGACTGACCAAACGCAGAACTTGGTCTACAGCACTGAAGATGTTCCGCCAGTCAAAGTCTGCCATTCCTTTCTGCCGGCTCCTTGGAGATCCATTGTGGAGAAAGTTGATTATGTGTTCAGCAGTTAAGCCTTCAGCACCCAGCTGGCTATTCAAGAAGTCCCTCACTGTAGGGTGCTTCAGAGAGTCCTGAAGAAACACACCAGGACAGCTTCACTACAATGGTTGTCTTTCCATGCCCTGTTTAGCTAGAAAGGTTTCCATTTCCATAGCTCTTTTGAGACAGAAACAAGTACGAAAGGGTATGCTAAGGAATTAGTTTTACAAATGAGTAATTGCATAACTGCATGTGAGATTTGAAGAATGGATGAAAAGAAATTTAACCTAGACTATTTATTGCCTTGCTTCTTTATCAGAGATAAATATTATAAATGTCTAATTCAATACAGAAAAATGAGGAAAACCAAATGTTTTTTCTAGTATGAACTGCTTTATAAACTTTAACTATGGATAGTAATTGCAGATGATCAAAGAAACACCTAAGAGATGCAGAAATAAACAATTTCCCAAAGTAGTAAACTGCTGGCCCAGCAAAAGCATGGTCCTACTGCCTTTTTTGCCTGTACAGAATCCCAGAAAATCAAGTTGTCTGCTCTTGAAGGACATTTCAGAGAGGCAGAAAAGCAAGAGTTGCTCCTTTATTAAGAAGTCATTAACCAGATTTTTGACTGCCCAGATATGAAGTTTTGTCGCAGAGATGCTGTAATGCATCTATGACTTGCCTTCAAATCAAACCCTGTAACCAAGCCAACAGCCTTGAAGGCCACAGATTCCTTACTGCAGAAGCTGTGCTTCCAGCCAAACCTTTCTAATTAATTATCTTCTCCATTAGTAAAAACAAAGGATGGTGAAAGGCTGCTCTTACTGAGGATCCCTGCTAAGTTATAACATACACGGATCATATTCATTTGCAGGCTGCTTTGAAAGAAGTACCACAGCTGGGGTCCTACTTCTTCCCAAGATTTGATCAACAGTCTGAGGCGTTCAAGTTCCTCAAAAGTAGAGTTTGCCTGATGAAGAAAACAGCAGAGAAGAGTGTTAGAAGTCTAAGGAGATAAAGAGTATTTATAACCCATCCAGGATTCCCAGTGACAGGGAAACGTGTAATTTACAAAATGCTGTATTTTTTACCTTAAAAACTAAAGAAACATGCTAAAATAACACAAATGTTAACAACCCTCAGAAAAAGAATTTGTAAAATCCAACCAGAACCAAAGTCACTTATGATAAAATTCTGTCGTATATGTAATGGAAAAAACAAGTGCACATTAACCCTTCTTAACCCCAATTCCTTTAAATACTCAGATTTTAGGTATAATTATTTATTCCTCTCTTTTTCCTCTGGACTACTTCTCTCCATCAAGAACTAAAAAGAAGTATGATGATGATGTAGGTAGATGAATGAATGGGAGGCAATTGGAGAAGAGAGATACTTGCATAGCTAAGATATTAAGATTTGAAATATTGGGTTGCTGTAAATCTGATGTTCTCCTGTGTGAATACGAGCAGCAGTTCTGTGCCTCGTACAGATGCTGAGAGTAAGTGAATTGCTGGTTACGAGGTGGCCAAAACCTAGGTCATATGCAGCCTTGATTTAACTGCTCAGATTCATTTCACCCAACTTCAAACCTTTCGCTGAATAGTCCAGGTTCCATCCTGTTTTCATGAAGTGAAAATTATTTATCATTTCAACAGGTATAATAGTAAACCATGAGGTTGCTATTGGTTCGCAGTCTGTCAGTGTTAGGTCTCAATGAGCCTATCCAAGCCTCACAGCTGCCCCATTTAAATATTTACTGGGACAGAGTTGCTCATGTTCCTACCTCTGTAAAATAAATATAAATATTACTATTTTGACTAGTGTAAATGTGGAATCACACCAAAAGACAGCCTGAGTGAGCTGGAAAAAGCATGTAGTATGGACCAGGATGGGATCAGTGCAGATCTCTCTCCTGTTTTTTAAACAAAGATTAACTGTTCTTCCTCTGATTACAATCAGAACAAATGGAGTTCTGAGAAGATCAGGCTGAGATAGCTGGGCCACCATTTTTCACGGGATGCAACTTTTCAGAAATACAAAAATGTGTATTTCAGAACTTCTTACATTTTTTAGGATTTGCCGTACAGAAGGTGAATCAGGAGCAAAGAGAATTTTTCCCATCAGCAAGGGCTTCACAGCACTCCAGGCTATTTTGGTTAAAGGGTTTGATTCCAAGTTCTGGATCAATGCATTACAAAAGGGTGCTAAAAGACAGAAAGAGAGACAGTCTTTATGTAACCCTACTCAAATCCTGTAATACATAACATCCTTCAGGGCTTTTTATTGACAATATTGACAGTTTAAAGAATTTTGCATCTGAAAGAGTAAAGCACATTCTGCAACGTAGAAGTACATCTGAATTGTTAGAAAAGACTATTAAGTAGATATTGGAGTAATAAAGTACACCTGATGGAAATTGGAAGAGCAAACATAACCATTTGAATGGTTATTTATATGGTATTTTAAATGGAAAGAAACTAGACAGCTCAAAACTCACTGAGCAATTTTGAGCTTCAATTGCTTTACTCCTAATGGCTTAGCTCCTTTGTATTGTAGTTGATATTGATACAAAGTGGATCCAGTAGGTTTGGATGTTGAACTCTGGAACAGTTCAGAACTGGATCCTACAATAACTTGGAATTAAACATTTTAATATAAATATTTTTATCTTCCTTCTGCACTATGAAGTAATTTATTTACATGGATAGCATGCAATTATTTTGTTCCCTGGCTGAAGAAATGGAGTACTGGGACTTTTACAGGTCTTTTGAAGGTTCAGACATAAGTACAGCCAAGTATCAACACAAACAGTGAAAGGTAGGAGTCTCTCTAGAAGGAAAGTGCTCATCTGTACATTGTAAATACACAGCCATATTTATCACAGCAAAAGGGATACAGAAATATACTGCCAGCTATAACATGGATGGTAGGAAAGAAAAAATTACTGGTGACCTCAGTGTACATTAAAACTAAATAGCAAACAGAAGAGGACATAATAAACAGATAAAATAACAAAAGGTAGAAAAGACAAAATTGGTTTCTCTTTTCATTCACTCCTATTGCAATGGCTAGTGAGGAAATCAAAACAACAGGAAGCGGTAAATTGAAATACCTTCTAGGTAAAATGTAATCATGCTGTAGAACATTACTGCTACAAAATATATGCACTTTTATGCAGTAAGAGAACAGCCACCATGTATTAAATGGAGTATTATTTGAAAGGAGAGATTATTAAACTTCTGTGTTCCAGGCTATCAAAGAAGTTAAGAGAAAAAATAGAAAGAATTTAGAAAAATATTTTGGAGAAAAGTAATTCCAGAATGCCACATTGTCTTTTCCTGAATCTTCTTCAGAGGCATCTTGCTCTTACCGATATCAGTAGCATATAATAGAAGATAAAACAGAGGGACTGTCTTAATTATGATGATGACTATGTTTCTGCCTCCATATTAAAAGCAAATGCATTTCTGTCAGTTGTCTGTTCCTGGGTTCTCTTCTTCCAGCTATGGAGTAAGTATGAAGTAAAACCATTTCACCTGTCTCTAATTTCCTGAATTAACTGCTTAAAAATGTTATTTTATAAAAGGAACAGTAGCATTCTAACATGAGTTGCACCTGTCCACAATCTCTTAATGGTTTGGTGGAAAAACTTACTGGTTGTATTATCATAAAGATAACCGGATTTCTTCCTTGTTGAGTCAATCCCCAGAAAAGCCTTGTAGTTGTTATCTTCATACCAGTTGAAGGAAAGAACTCTGGATCCACCTCCTTCTGGGTAGCCACAGAAAAGATCCGACAAGGAACTCACCAAGTGGCCTAAGGATTCTGGCCTTCCATCTTGTACAAATGGTTGTAGGACCATCAAAAAGTCCTGAATACTTTGCTTCCTGCCTAGCTGCAGTAAGACAAGACTTTGTTAATTGCAAACCTCAAAGCAGGTAAGTATCTGATGAGGTCTCAGTTGTGACCAGACTACAAAGCACAAGTGCAGTCAGAACCTCATTCTTTTATCTCCTCTGTCCTGGAAACTAGCACCATTTTCAGTTCTTGTTTTTTCATATCTTTTCTAAAGAAAAGAATACACTTCATAATTGCCAATGCTTATGTCTACATTTATTCTGTAATAAGAGAAGAATTAGCTTTTAAGGAATCAGCTCTTCCAAACAAGTCTATTTGCCGTCTGGTAAAGCAAGTAACTGGAACATAAAAAGAACAAAGGAAAACAAGGACTATCTGCTACACAGAAAAGTCATCTATTATTAGACCACTTACCTTTTGCACTGCGTGGGAGACATTAGACAGCACCTTCCCCCAGGCCCTCAGGTCAGCACCTGGCGAGTTTCTGTCCAACACAGTGGGAAGCTGTGAACATGTAAGATACACACAAGTTTTGTATAGTTTCTCCACAACAGCTATTACAGTGAAAAGAAAATCCAAATGGCATCTCTTCACATTATTTGGAACAGTATCTCGTAAGCCTATCTTGCAGGGTCACAAATCCAGTACCCATATACAGACTTACACAGTAGCCTGTATAAATATTCTTTCTAATACAAGGCCAAAATAATCACAGGCCACTAAAAATATACCTTGGGATTTGTTCTGCTCATCGAAGCCCATTATGCCAAAAGGTGCAAAAATGAAGGAGGAATGGAGGAACTGGGTTTTTTTGAGAAGCTGCTTCTCACAGAGGCTACACTTCCAGTGAGATCTAATGACTCTCTGTAACTTCCAAACCTAGCACAAGTTGTGATACAGAAGCTCCCATTTGCCATGGAGGTAAATAACTTGCAGGACTCTATACTTCAGAGATTTGCTGATTTTGGAGACAGTCTGATCCTCCCAGTCTGTCAGACCTGACAGAAACCATTGCTTTCCCAGGCTCCTGCAGACTGACCAAATTGCCTTTCCAGCAGAAGTTAGCACTTTAGGTATCAATGGCTTAAAAGAAACAGGTGACACCACAGTGTGCTTATCACACACCATTTTGCATCACTACATCTTTCTTTGTCAGCTATCTAAAGAATCATGTATGCACTTGGGAGTTAACACTCTTGAGGTTTACTGAGGCATATATTTCTTCTGCTATTGCAAAATGAACTTGTAGATAGCTAGACTGTAATATTTATTAGACAAGCCCCTAAAAAGCCTTCCCTAAAACTGCCTAACTATATACTCTGCTGATTGCCTGCCAACCCCTTCAGTCAGTACGTGGTTAAGAAAGCAGGAGACAGCTGCACTGTGTACATACCTGGCAGAGAGTCACAGAGACAAGAGTTTGTATAGAAAGCTTATGTTAGCATGTTCTGATCTGTCACTTGCAGTTCAAGCAGGAACTATACATACATAGTGCTTCAAAATACACTTTTCTTGTGCCCTAAGGGGAACCAGACTCTGGAAAGATTACACAGGGTTCTTGTAGCACTCGCATAACCTGGTCTTTTTGAAACTGTGAGGAACAGGTATCGTAAACAACCTGTAAAATAGCTGGGCAGTGTAGTGTGCATATTCACATGAAGTTATTAAATGCTGAAAATCTATCTTAGAATTACTGTAGCATTAATTCTCTGCTACTTCTGCAAGCATCAGATTTATGAAGATGTAAGAGTATATTTTTAGAAATGAAAAACAGTCAGTTTCAGAAGCTGACCAAAGATTTTTATCAGGACTGGTAAAATCACATAGGCACAATGACTGACAGTGCTACAATCAGTGCTACAATAATCAGTGATTTGCTGGTGCATCAATTAAAGCTTCTGGCATCCTATGTTCCCAGTTCTGAGCAACTCAGAGCTGAATAAAATCCATATTAAATTAATGATGATGCTACACTGCAGTGACAGGAAAGTCCAATCAATACTTCCTAGGTTCATATATCCTGCCTGGTTCTATACAGCAAACTGACAATGTGAACATGACACTAAATTACAAGGTGAAAAACAGCAAATTAAATTAATTATTTAAAAAGGAAATGCATGATCTTAGAGAAAACAAACACGAAGGATGTATACACAGGGATGGACTCTAAGTTCACTATCACAAGAAAAGAGACCTTGGAGTTTTTATAAATAGATCCCTGAAGGCATCATTTCAGTGTGAAGAATACAAACAAAATACTATAAAAATATTATGAAAAGAACACAGAACAAAAGCAAAAAAACCCCAACACCAAAACCCACCAGTATGCCATTTTATATATGTATATATTTATTTGTTATAATTTATATGTTATTATATATGTAAAAGTAAAAATATTTATATATATATATAATGGTATAATAACTCTATACTAAACCAAGGCTGCAGATATGGTTAATTTATAGCAAGGTCACAGTAGAAACAGGAATAACACAAAGAAGGGCAATGGAAATGAACAGAGGTAAGGAAAAGTTACCATAGAAAGCATGATGAAATTTGATTATTTGGAGTTTTTTTATTAAAACAAAAAGGCTCATCTGGCTATGCCAATTCAAGCTGCATCATGACTTTGACTGCAGCATAAAATTCTGTCATGCTGCATGGAGCAAAGATAGGATGGTTTGTATGGGGTATTTTCAGAACCCTAAGCAAGGTCCCTGTAGGTCTTGCCACAGACTGTTTTGCTACAAAGACTGGAAAGGCCAGGTAAGTTCCATATTAACTTTGATTTTAAAATTGCATTTTAATCTCTTAGTTCTGCTGTACTGTGAACTTCATCTGTTTCATCCCAAAGCATACTCAGAACTGTCTAGTGTCCCGCTGATGGTAGATGAATCATCCCATATCCATATCCTTACATTTGAAGGTGTAAATAAACAAAGACCACTCGGAAAATTGGTGACATATTACAAAAAGTTCTTGAAGGGCAATGAAATATCAGCCAAAAGAAATGACAACATAAGGCAGGATGATTTTGTTAATACTTACCAGCTGAAATAACTTATAGAAATCAACATTTGCATACAAGGCATCTTCTACTCTCTGTAGACTTTCCTGGGACAAGGCACACATGGCCTTGTGTACAGAAGGGAGACCTCTTCGGCTGCTGAATATAATAAAGCGGTCCAGGAGCATCTCACTGCAAGCAATGTCCTTCAGAGTCAAGCTAGGGACACCATAGGCAAACTGCAACCAAAACCAATGTTTCATTTACTGTTGTGAAACCTTCATACTGCCCAGGAGCAATTGAAACTTATCAAAAGTGGGCGCCTCAATACTAGTCCCTGCTAATATTTTAATGAATTACAAGAATATGTGGTCAGCTGAAGCATCGACTCTTGAATCATCTTCACTTGATGTTATGCTAGATCACCTTGCCTTCGGTCACATTTTTCCTCTGCTCATTAGTGATTCTTCCTCTCACTGCAAAAGTTCTTGTGAATCACCTTCCCTTCCTCTCTGTCATCTAAGCACCTCTGAAGCCATGCCACCCATCCTTGTCGCTAAGGAGGCATAGCTACAGCTTGCTTGAAATTTTTTCCCAGGGCCAACCCATGGTGCTACATCACTCTACCTTTTATGTTTAGGTTGGTTATATTTTTGCAGTAAATTGCTCTGAAAAAAAAAAAAAAAAAAGAAGGGCCAATTCCACTGAATCTCGAGCTTGATATCCCTCAGCATTTTATTTCATAGTGATGACTATTCCACTGCAATGCTTCCCCACAGCCATTATTCATTGCCACTGTGCACAGGCATACACCCAGGATTTACAAAGCCATTTTACATGAAAGCACATCCATCTACTGATTACCACTTCTAATATAAACATGGAACAGAAAAAGCCCCAATTTTTATCTTTAGAGTTCAGTCACTGGGAACAGATTAGGTCACAGTTAAACTAATGTAAATGCAGAATAACTCCATAGAAATCAGATTTACTTGGGATTTATGTTGTTGTTACGGAATGCTCTTGGTAGTCTATGATTAAGTCCTATTTACTTTATAATGGACAGAATACATGGAAATATAATAAAAAGTAGCACTGGAAATTGCTCATAAGCTAATGTTCCCATCCTCTATCCATCTCCTTTAACAGTACAAATTGTAAGGAAAAAAGCTCAGAACACTGTGATGACTGTAAATGCTTACACAGACCTTTAAACAAGAACTATACACTGACACAGTATCAACAGGCTAAATGAATTTAATAAGCTGCACAGAAAAAGAAATTGTCAAAATCTACCCAGAATATAATTTTCTTTAGAAAAATAATCTGCTGAGCATTCCAGTCTCTAGACATATAGATAAAAACAAACACATCACACCCATACTGGGTCAGACATAGGTGCATAATTGTTTCTTTTTTAAGCAAACGAAGAAGTTCATCTAAGAGATTCTCAACATTATCAAAATTTTATATCTGCCAATCTCCGATAGTTAGCAGCTGAGACTTGTTTGGTGGTACCTGTAAAGAGAATACTGAAACACATGGAGGAATGAGAAAAAACTTAATTCAGTTGTTTTGGAGAGTAGATTGAAGCTTGAGGAGCTATTCATTAAGTGCTTTATCTGTCAGAAGCTATCAACAAAAGTCAAGTGTGGCTGTGGAAGGTCAGCATCCAGAATTCAAAAGGCAGAGCTAGAGAGATCTAGTACCACATTGTATTTTGTCTGCTATGACTGCTCTGAGTTCCAGCTTATGGAGCTGCTGTTGGGGGAAAAAACAACCAAAAAACCCATCTGAATTACACACAGATTGTGTGTTGGAATTATGATGCAAAAAAGGGATGTGAATTTCAAGCAAAAGTATCTGAGAGGTGCTATCATTACTACAGCTGTACTCATATAAAGGCATTGTTAACGAGATAGAATGTGGAGAGAGGCAGAATGCAAAAGAAGGAATGCTAAGGACAAATACGGTCTGTCTTGCTGAAAACCTTCAAATCCAAACACCCCCACTCTCCATCAAGCTGGAACATTTGAATTGGAATTAACTGAGTTTATGCCAGTGAAAGAATTTGCTTATTTGTTTAGTCACTTATGTCCTGGGCATGTGTGCGATAAGAAGAGCATTTTTTAGTCACATATGCCTGATCTGGCATGGTCCTCATCATGCAGTGTGAACTGCAGTGTAACTGGGCTGCACAGGGAGGCAGTCTGGTAACCTTGCTTTGACTTGTGACATGAGGAAACAGTGATATTAACGTCATTGAGAAGGATAAACACAGATTAAACAACAAAAAAAAGAGGTTATTTACAAACTGTAACTGCATTTCAAGAATGTTCATGAACAGATGGGATTAGAAAAACATCAAACCTCCACCCTTCCCATTTTTTCCGGTAGGCTGGGCTGCTGCCAATCTTTCCTGAACTTCTTATTGTGTTTTAACATCAGTCTCTTATCCTTATCTTAGAATGACTCAAAAATGCAGGCCTTTAGAGGGAAACTTCAATACTTTTTTTTAGTCAATGTGTCACTGTTTGGCTAAAGCTGGCAAGATGAAGTCCAAATTATTTTTTCAGCTAGTTGGCTGTTTGATCAGGTTTAGCTTTCAGCTCTGTGTGTCATTTCCTGACTCCCAGGCGGCCCAGACCTAGATCCGCAGTCAGCTGTTGGCAACAGTCAGGCTTTTGTAAACAAGTTGCTTTCAGGTTCATCAGCTCTGTGCCATCAGAGTGTGCAGAAAAGGGTATACATCCCGATGCAAGCAAACAGAGGGCAGAGAAGCACGAAGAACTAAAGTACCACAGCTGAGGATTAAAACAACCATACATCTTGGGTCTAGTCATGGCTCTGCAACTTCTACCTCAACCAGATATAAGTCTAGCCCAAGAAACTTGCTGATCAAGAAGGTCTACAGATATTAAACAATTTATCTCCCACGTGAAATGAAGTGTTCAATTCCTATTGAAAATAATTCTCTTGCCATCTCTTGAAAATTCTGAGATCAGTTTTCCTGCATCAGTTTCTCCTGAAGGAAGTATTCACAGCACTTTCTTTCCTCATAGCTGTAAATCAGCTCTGGTGAGATGATCTTGTATCCCTGTTATTACTGCTAACAACCAAACTGTACAGAGGACAGCAAAAATGGTATTTAATACCAGATCTCCAGCTTCCTCTCTAAGAAGTGTTCATATTTCTTTAATTTCCAGCATAAAGAGAACTGCATCTCTTTCTGCTTGAGCACAGAAAACACAGCAGAAAGACACCAGTAGGTTTCAATCATACTTTCAGTGGTGGTGTTGAAAACTTCAGTCCTGCACACACTGGCATGCAGAGGTTTTAACAGTAGATGAATGAATGCCACTGGGGAGCTACTAAAAACTAACACAGCAGCGCTCAGTTTTCCTGACAAAGCAGATCTGTGGTGAAGAAGAGGTTAGAGACAAAAAGGGAAAGAGAAGCCCAGCAGGGTATCTGTATATATTCTTGTCACAAGAAGCAAGGAAGCAAATTTTCACCATTTCAGCTGATATGGAGGTGTGACAATAAGTAGGATGTATCAATAGACATGGGCTTTGGTATGATCTTGTGCTATTGCTTCATGATAAAGCGAGGAGAGGGATGGGCTTCCCTGGTACATGAATACAGCCAACAAGTAATCTGACTACTGGTCACACCAGCTGGAACCTGTGATGCTAAAACAGAAGTGCATGCAAGTGCATGAATGCTCTCACTCTTTCTGGCCACACACAGTTCCAGCATTTGTGTTTTATGTGGCAGTGAACAAGATGAATCATGTCTTTCAGCCTCAGTTACTCACTTGCTTCCACCCACACACTAACAGTGCAGAAATTGTTCCAGAATTCCAATTCAGCAACATTCATTCATTAAAATAGCATTCCTCACAGAGCTCCCAGCCGCCAGCATATGCAGAAACAACCTGCGCTTGGTAAAACAGTCCCCTGCTTAGCTTCTTCAGAGGGATTTGACCTGCAGTTTTCACGTTGAATTTTCTGAGCAGATCTATTATTCAATCAGAATCTAAGAAAGTGGATCTCCTTTCTGCTCTCACCTATTCATGATGTGAAACAATGTCAAAAAGCCACCATATTACTCCGATGACATTGGAACAGAGAAATTAAACAATAAATTAAGAATTTCCAATTATTCTCTCGTTACACATCAGGACTACTGTTGCAAAAGGATGCCTTACGCTTTTGAATCAAGTCTTCAGTCATGGGGCTGGAGGCACCTCTTAGCAGTTTCTTGATGCTCATTATTTGGAAGAAACAACACCATTAAACAAATATTTACATTTAATGCATATTCAAAATGTTTTTTAAAAGACAAAACAAACATATCTTCTTCTAGATTCACAAAAAACAAAGAGAGAAGTTGTTCAGATAACCCATAAGACATTAGCTGCTCTGGGCCCAAGGCCCTCACTGAGGCTACTTTGCACATACAACTCAAGAGATTCTTTTCTCACAGATAACAACTTGGTAACTGCTAAACTCTACCCACCTGTTCAGGGCGCACTTGAGCATTAATAAGTTGAAAAACAACAAAGTCTGTGAGGCCAACATTTTCCAGCAAGAAGGAAGTGAGGGTCTCCCCATCTTTCAAAATATCTAGAATTCGTATTCCTCTTCCTGGATGAAGAAAGGAAAGCACCAGTCAGTGAGATACCAAACAAAGGAAGATAAAGAACAACTCATACCCTGTCTTAAACCTGTAAAAAGAATTTACTTTGGCTCTTACACTTAGTAGCGACTAACAGAGTCTAAAATTACTTTTGCCATTCAAAACCATTTTAACCCTTTGTTGGGGAATGATAATCAGAAAATGTTGAGTGTTCTGACTCTCATATCTGATCTCTCAAAGATCTTTCAGACTAGAGCTACAGCAATGGATGCACTGAAAGCAGCCCTGACTGCATTTGAAACTACCTGCCTTTTTTATGATTAAAAGTTTTATTTTAAACATTCAGATTCAAGTACACTGTTGATGTTAGTGTCCTTTCTTCTGGGCCTTGTGTAAATAACTTTAGCCAACCTTTTACATTTATACTCATTTACCCCTCACTGTCAATTCATTTTAGCTAGATAATCTTATTCTCTAGCATTGCAGAAGGGACCATTGAAAATCTTCCACAAGAGAAAACTCAGTTTCCTTGGAGAAGCATAAATTGTACTTTATGCTTCATATTGTACTAGATAAACAACTACTAAATTAAAAACTGGTAAATCTTCAGGCAAACTAATGAGACTATTCACTGTTAAATTAGACACATATTAAGAGGCCACCAAATTTCCCTAATCCTGTCTATAACAGTACCCAAAATACTGCTGCTTCTAAAGCCAAACAGTGCCAATCTTTTTTAACTTGTCTCTGTTACAAATCATATCAATAAGATTTCTGTCTCAGTATGTATGGTCCAAGAGAAAGCTTGGGAAGTTAATGTTGCTCATGTCCATTGAACACTAGTCTTTTTTAACGGTAGTTCACACAGCATCAAGAAACTCTGGTAAAGAATGCTTGAAAAGCACTAGTTCTAGTCTTTAGAACAGGCAATTGAAACTGCCAGGAGCAGCATATATCCTACTGGCATGGGGAACACAGCTTTAGACATCTCCACACAAACATGCACAAATGAGTTAGGCAGAGTCTTACCAGAGTTTGCCAACTAACTTCCACAATTCTATCTGCAGCAAGCATATTCTGGCCTAGGGCTGCAGGAGCTGAGCAGGACTTTTTTCAATTGTTCCTCCATGTATTTATTCAAGCAGTAAACACTGAAAACAATAGTAGGGGTCTGTCCCTCATATTCTCACTGTAGCTTTTCCTGGCACCCAGGCATCATGGAGGAAAAAGCACACTACAAGAACACATCTCATCAAATGTGTCAGTGCAGAGGGAGAATGGGACAAGGAAAGAGGACTCAAGAGTTAGATCCAGTTTAAGGAATCAGCAGAAGGAGCAATCTCAACTCTGACATCTGCTAAATGGCAAAGGATTTGAGAATGGGATATATCAGTTCTCAAAGCCAGGCCATTTTTATGCCTTTAGTTTTAGGAATATATTTTCAAATTTTGTAATTAAAGTTCAAAGATTAAATAAAAATTTATTATTATACCATTACCTATTTTCCCCCAGGACTGTGTTTTGAGTTTGGAAGGTTCTTTTAAATAAAAATTAATGCAGTCAACTTGCTATTTGCAATTGTTTTATAAGAAGTGTGCAATGCCATCTTTTTCAAAACACATGATCAAAACAAGGGGAAAATGGTCCCTTCTTCACTGTTCCAAACCTGTTTTAGGTAACACTAGTAACAAAGTGCCTCTAAGCACTTCTCTGGGTTACACTTCTAGTGTATGTTCAGGCATGTTCCCAGCTTTCCATTCCTCTGCACCTTCCAGTGATACTTTCTTACAACTTCTGTCTCTACTGTAATTATTTAATAATGAAATCTCTTTAACCACATGTTTTACTTTGAGTGACGAGATTTCCATGCTTTTGTGTTTTGAGTTTTGTCTACTCTTATTTAAGGAAGACAGTTGTAGAATGGAATTGACAGCCCCTCGCTTTTCTCTTAAATGCCAGGTGTTACAACACTGAACAGGTTTTAACTTACCCTAACAGTAAGCAGAGTAACAGCTACATGTGAAATATATTATAATGTTGCCGGTCTACAGAGTAACTACTACCCAGTTCTCAGAAGGAAAAATGATATATTCTAAAGGATATCGACAAAACAATTACCTGCAATTCTTTCAGGATTAGTTCTCATTGTTTCCATAAACTGAGTCATAATGATCAGTTCTTCCCAGATTCTGCCAAGGTCACGGATTTCAGGGGCTTCCAGTAAGAGCTCCTGAGCATCCTTATACACCCTTGCAAGGCTGAAAAAAGAAATAGTAAACAAACAATAATTTAAGACTGATGAATCTCGAGACCCTTTCATGTTAAAAAAAAAAAAAAAAAAGGCAAAGTCAACTTTCCCTGTGTTAGGGACTAGGAAAAATAAATTATTTTGTTCTCAGTCCCAGACAGTGTAAGATTCAGTTATATTTAGAAGTCCATAGAAGCTTTAAGAGGACTACTGGTGTTGCAGAAGGCTGGCTTCCCCTACATTAGCCACACTGATCTTGCTGGAGAGGCAAGACGTTCCCCAGACTGCATGCATCTGATAGTTATGGTGCAAATCTGCTCTGGTTCTAGCCCAGGCTCAGCTCCAGCATTTGAATGGGGCACTCTGGGCACGTGCAGCCCCGCTCAGCGAGGTAAGTCACATGGAATCATTTAGACATAGAATCCTCCTGCCTCTCTAACATTACTTCCCTCCAGTGTAAGGGTGGTGTTTAGGACCCTTCAAAACATTTCTTCTAGGAGTGGCAGGAAAACACAAGGCAGCTGTTCACGTACTGGTTCTGGGTTAGAACATGAAGATCATGCAAGGATGCCATCAGGTCCTGTACTTATGAACAAGTACAGAAAATTCTTATTATCAGGGGAGGCCATTACGTTTGTTTAACAGTATTATGTTTTTCCATACATGGAATCGTATATGTCAGTCCTCATGACTTATTTTAGCTTACAGGAAACAGCAAACAGGAAGGACCAAATTCTCTCAGAAAACACAATGTATTCACTTCCGCTGTAATGCACTGAATTTACTCTGACTGAAAAAGCGACAGTTTGCTCTGTAAGTAACCTAGAAGAGCCAGAATGTATAGGAAACAAAACCCTCTAGCTTCACTGGGTGATTGGCTATACCCCCCAAAAAATGTTCAGCTGATTATTTTAAACCCTGTGCGCTAGGAAAAAAGGCCAACTGGTAAGTTAACTCCAAGCTACAGACTTTCACATGACTGGTGCTTCAATGGCCTTAACATAGTTAGTTCACGAATTTTAATCACTGGATGTTCCAAAGTGGATTTGCAAAGGGAGACATGGAACATTTCTTGTATTTATTCTAACCGGTTTTTACTATGCTGTCTTTCATGACCCAGCTGTAACATACAATGCAATAAAACACTCCCACAGCTGTTTTTCAATAACAGTAAGGAAAACTCCCATCCTTCTATTTTGCTAACAAGCTTAGTACTGAAGGTTACTGTGCTGATTAAAGACTCACAAGCATACAGCCAAGGCAGGTGTTACATAAGACGTGGCAGTGCAGGTTTTAATTTGCTGCTACTTTATCAGAGTTCTCATTCAGAAGGGACAACTCAAGTGATGAGAAAAGAAGGTTTAGGTGTTTCATGCTCTTACACAAAAAAGACCTGTCCCAAGATATTCAGTAAGCAGTCAACAATAGAAAGGATGGATTTTATTAAATGAACGTTGTTTCCTAGAGACTAGTATAAGTGAAGTCTTTCTCCAAAAGGCCCAAACCTCTCATCATGATCTGTTTCAACTTTGCTGACCATTGTTAGTATAAAACTGATGTAATAGAACTGAAATCTTTTGCCTTCCACTGTTTGCACACTAGCGTCTTACTAAACATTCACCTTTCCCTTTACATTCACACCACAGAACTGTTCTTTAAAATATTTCTGGGTACACTGAGGGACCTTTCTAAGCAGGCTGAGGATACTCCATCCTTTCACTCATGCCCACTCAACAGGTGCCAAGAGCAGGCTACCAGCAGTCGCCTAGCAGGCCTGTATTGCTGCAACCCAGTCTCACACATACAACTCTGCTTACATGGAATTATTGTAGTTGGACACTACTCCTGGACCCTCTCCATGGGTTGGGCTGTGGAAACAGGGATTGTTCATGTTACAGAAGATGCCATGTAACCATGGCAGTGTTCCTGCTGATGGCATTGCCTTGTTTGGGAAGTGACCTAAAGTATGGGAACACAAAGTATAAATTGTTAGATGTCTTTTCTAATGAAGCCTGTGGTAATCTAAATAGCACGATGAGTTGGCTCACTACAGAAGGAATGTGATAGGAATCCTATAGATTTATCTTTTACCAAGAAAAAAGAATTCATTAGTATAAGCAATAAGGCTCTTTTCAACAGAAATCAATTCTGAACTAATGGGTAGGTGGATGGGTGTTTAATAGGCAGTGAGGTAGTACTTTCTTAGTAACAGAATTACAGAAATCCAAAGCTTGATAGAATCTCAGGATTTCATGTATGTCTGACCAAACATCCCCTCGCAAGAAAACTAGAGCTTTTTTTTTCCCTCCTCACTGGTAATTCCTACAATATATGGCTATAAGTAATTAAGCTACTTGAACTAAAGTCTGTTCTTTTGCCACTGGAGAACAATACTGTACAAGCAGGTCCCAGTATCTCTGTCTGAGAACTTCTAGCCACTACCTAGAACAAGTCAGATCATTATAAGATCTTAAATGTTCTTACATTCATGTTGGCGATACAGTGGATTAGCTTTCCTCAGCCAGACAAGGGCAAGAAATAATGACAGAGGCCATACAAGCTCCACTAGAAAACGAAGCTGGAAAAAAGAAATAAAAAAACAAGCTAAAAATAAATGCTACAGATAGACCACCACAGAGTCACTAAGCGATTGACAGGATGAGGCCTCTTCTCACAGCAGCAATGCCCAGGGCAGCATGTGCCCATGGCTATCCTTTGCCTCTTTCACCATTTGAAAAGGACACCCAGAAAGAGTGAGGATTCATCAGAGTGCCAATGAAGCATTACCATTAACTCAGTGGTTTCTCCACCTCTTCTAAGGAAATATCTAAACATCCGGTCTGAGTTATAACAAGGCAGCAGGTAGTGGATCGCTCTACAAGAATTAGATGCAAGACAGAAAAAGTGTGGGTTTTTTACCCACACTTTAACACTGCTGGGCTCATTAGTAGGCTGTCAGTGCACTGTGCTTACTGAAAGGTAAAGGACTTCAGCATAAGCTTAACACTCTTTGGCCTTTACTTCGGCTTCTTTTTGTCATCATTCATTTCAACAATATTAACTTTCTAATACAGGTAAAAAAGCACACATTAAGATCAAACACCTTATTCAATAACACAGAAAATTCCACTTTATTGCCCAGATCTTTCAATGCACTTAGAACAGTCACTAGGTCCCACGTCATATCAGAAAATCAAGGGCATTGCTTTACCACAGTGCAACATCCTGCCTGGTTTTCAGCCTGTTTCCTCCACTCCTGTGTTTCAGTTTGTTTTACTGCCTCTGTGTGTTTTGGCAGAGGCTTGAAACTACAATCCCTCGATCCTGTAACTCAGGCTTTGGGCTCTGAGGAACACCAATGGGACTTTTGTGTCCAGACACACAGCACTTTTTTCCTCATCTGTACAAGAGCCAGGAAAAAGTATCTTCAGAACCAGGGTTGTAGCACATGCACAGGAAGGCCCTCCTTGCTTCTTTACCTTTGCTCCCTCCTCCCTAACTAGGTACCAAAAATACAACAATAATGCTTGTAGCAGCAGAACCAAAGACAAGATGGGTCACACGTAAATGTTGTTTTGGGTAAGAGAGCATCATTCAGAACACGTTTTTTTGAGCAGCCCTGTTTTTTCCACTACAGCTTTGTCTAATAGCTTTAGTTAAGCACAACATATCCTTACAGTAAACGGGTAGAAAGCTTTACACAGGCAACAGTTTCCTATTTTGTACTTTTTATCTCATAAGGCTTTTTTTGCAACACAGACCAATAACAAAAAAACCCACCCACCACCACCTAGGAAGTTATGTATGCCTGATATTTTTAAAGCCAAGAGCAATCTTACCAGCAGCACAGGGCAGATGACACAATTATTAGCAAAGGAAACCTGACAGCCATTGTGCACTGCTCAGAATACAGTGTTACAGACCCTTTCCAGCAGGGTCCACAAGGGCTGATCAACATCCATTGCCACCCATTTGGTAAGACATTTGGGAAAAGCACTACCCACCCATAAATTCAGATGGGCAAGAACTGGGGAGACCGGCCATCACTGCTGTTACAGAGCTAATCTTTGTTAATGCTCAGATGTAGATTCTTTCCTCATCCCCAGGAAATACAAAATTCTTAGACTTGAATTTGGTCATTTCTTTCTGTCTGAGCCAACTAGTTTGGAAAGGATTAAGGTCTAAAGCACAAGGAAGGCTTTCTTTCAAGCTGGTACACAGTGTGTCGTGTGATAAGGATGGACCAAGTGCTGTCCACCCTCTAATTCTTTCCTGTGAACCATTTCCTGAGGACACACAGGTGTCTCAGAATTTACTGAAGTATCAGAAAGCAGCCCACAAGCCTGCAGAACCACAAAATAAATAGCCAGAAATCCTAGCAACAGGCACACAGAAATGTGGCCCACACAAAAATCACATTAGATTCTTTGAGGGATCTGTGTTTTTTATATGCTCATAAATGTACCAGTCACTGAATCCAGTAGAGTGCATGGTCCAAAGCTGACATTCAAAGACTAATACTTTACCTTCTGTCTTTTTCGGAGGATCCAGTTCTTCCAGAGTAGAAGTCTGACTTGTCTAAAGAAGCTCATTCTTCTGCATCAATACTTCTGATTAACCTGTGGCAAACAATGCATTGCCATTTCTCAGCTGACAGATGAAACAGAACTTAAAGCAAAATAACAACTTTCTGTTCTTATTTTAAGATAACGTTATCATAGAGATTGGTTCCTTTCATTGTCTGCACCATTTAATTTTGTACTTGATACACTATCACATATAAAAAAATCATGGTTTTCCGTTGTTTGGAGGCTGTTTCTGATGACACATTTATCAGCAACAAAAGCAGTAGATAGGAAAAGCATCTGTTTCGAATAAAAAAAGGCATTAACATTGAATCCGACTATTAACTCAGACTTGACTGTAATGAAGGCAGTTAACTGTTACATCATTTATTAGAATAACTCTGTGTTTTCAAATTACTTTTTCCAAGAAAAGATGGATTTACTCTTAGACATCGGTTTATAAAAAGCTATTTAGTAATTACAAGACAATTAGGTTTACCATTCAGACACTTTAAATATATACTGATTAACAGAGTTGGGAAGGGGTTTCGTAAAAGCAAATCCATTTTGTTGCCACTTCATTAAAAAATACAGGATCTCATATTTTTATGCTTTTAAATTCAGCAAATCTTATGACATTTTAGAAGGAATACAACAGAAGTTAAACTATCGTACACTCTCTTTTTTAGGTTCATGACTTGTTATAACACCACGAATTTTTACCTTCAAAAGGAAAAAGAGAATTGGACATATCAATTCAAATATGAGATAGAGGGACCTGTTAAAAAATAAAAAACCCCCACATTTAAAATTGCTATCTATATCGACCTCTTACTTTATAGATGACTTTTTGGGATTTAAATGATAGAAGAATTTTTTCTTCATGAACGATTAGTAACTGGCAAAGTGTGGAAAAGGAAAGGGAAGTTAGATATTGGAAAGCACTCTCTAATGATAAGAATGGTGAAGTAGTAGAACTGATTTTGTGGGTGGAGTGTGGGCCTCTATTGCTGGAGATTACTCAAAGTTCTATCAAAACTTACACAAGTAAAACCACTCATGGATTAGATGATTTTCTAAGTCTCACCTGTCACTACTCTTCTAGACATTTGTTTCTGGAAAATATATTAATTGAAGAAGGTTTGGAAAACACATCAGAATATTTTGGCCTAATGTGTCAACAAAGCTGTAGTGAAAAACATTAGATATACATCAGTAATAACTATTTGATAATTTCAGAAAAATCATCTCAGGTCCACATTTTCAGAATTGAAAAGGAATTTTGACCTCAAGGGAGGAGGTGGCCAGAAAGAGGGAAGGGCTGACATCAGCCCTGACTAACCCTGGTGGAAAGGGATCCTAAAGAACGTGCAGATCTCTTCTGACAAAATGGGCATGAAAGAGACTGGAGTAGGATATTTAAAGCCAAACAGTTAGAATTGGCTGTGCTGCTTACTGGGGATAAAATAATAAAGCAACACTGGCATTAATACATGAAGTTCAATCTACATATAAAATTTAAAGAAAGTTTCCGTATTGCTCATCAGAATTAGGATCATCTCCAATTGCTCTCCTAAATGGAACAGCTTCAAAGATGTGAGTTAACCTTACACTGCTTTAGCAATCTTAATCAGACAGATTGAATGAATTAAATTAAAAGAATTAAAAGACAGATTAAAGGAATAAATGAGTTAGAACATGAGACAAAAGTGTAGGAAAAAAAGAACTTAAATAATGCAGTCAGAAGACAGTGGACAGATAAGACTCAGTACTGTAGAAGCACAGAATAAAAAAGAAATAATTAATTTTCAATCTTGACATTTTCTTTCCTATCTGGGCATTACTCAGAGAGACTAACACAGAATTGTGTGGTTAAGATTCAAACTCTACTATTTTAAGTAGAGCAAAACACTATAGTAAAATAATGGAGTAGAACCATGATAAAAAATAGTACCTAGCAATAATGTGTGAGGAACTCCACTTGGGTTGATGAGGTACATGAACTTCTGGAGTGATTAGTCATGGTAGTCTTCTATCTTCACTCTTTAAAGGCAGCACTCTGCTCATCAGTGATGGTTTGAGACTGCTGCAATTAGAAAGAGCACAGGCACTGAAAGAAATTCAAGTTCTAAAAAAGAAGTTTATTTACATAGATATTAACACTCTTCTAAAATCAGAAAAAGACCTTATGAAATGTTCATTCAGTTTTCCATTAAAAAGCCAATGTAAATTATGACTGTCATTATTTAGAACAGCATGTGCTTTCTACCTGATGACATTGTGCTCAAGGGATGCAACTTGTACCCACGGTATATGACAATCTATGTTTTGTTAATTTTTTTCTTGCAGGAACTGATTTCCTTTCTGGAGGCTGATTACAAGAGCCAACAAAATAACCTGGTTCTATCACCAGAACACTATTAAAACATGGGAAGACTCTTACAAAGCCCCAGCTCAAGAAAAAAAATAGCACTTCTTTTTAACTTTATCATCTTTTTTTTCCTAGCAGTTCATAGTGTAACACAGAAGAATGATATATTGAATACATTCAGAAAGAAAATTCACATATATTCTCGACAGCATACAAGAAACTGAAATAAGTAATTGGTTACATCAGTCACTAGTGCTAGTTTTAATACATAGCATAATAAATCTAAATACTGAATTTAAGTCATAGATACATTATTTTAATTTTTAAATTAAAAAAAATCTTATTTATCAAAGTTCAAACCCATATTAAAACCTCCAGAACAAAACCAGAGCAAAAAAACAAGGGTTAAAAATTATCTTTAAAGGATAATTTAAAAGGCGTTTTCTTCACTCATTTTCTGACTTTGTCATCTGTAACTTCTTGTTAGACAGCACATATTCTAGTGTTCTATCTGGAACCACAAAAAGGGTCTGGGTTAGGAATGAAGTTAATAATTTATTTCTCAGCTGACCGTACAGGAGGCTGAACACAGTCATCCAGTGAATCAGATATTTCTATATTTCACTTTATTCGAGGTAACAGTGAGGCCTAGAAATGAGATAAGCAAATTAGCATCATGTAAACATTCATATTTTGACTGGCTGCCAACAACAAACAATAGCTCTTCCCTAACTTCATCCCGGAGTTTCATTAGAATTTTCCAGGCTTCCACATTGTTAACAGCAGTTACTAAAAGGTCTTCTTACCTTGCATATAATATATCATTACACTTTATTATCAAAAGCTATTAAGACCTTCTCTCAACTAAATATTTCTTTAAGCCACTGTCTTCTGAATTTAATTGTTGTTATTAATCATTATGGCATGTTCCTGCTTTTTAAAAGGAGCCTGAGCTCCAGAAGTACTGACATTGTCACAGCCTTCCTCATTCCCATCAGGTTAGGAACAGTATCTTTGTAAACTCTCAAATTCCTTAATATTATCATCATAAGCAAATATCACCCTCGGGTAACTTTTTAGCAAATTCCTTCAACTGTATGTCTGCTGACATTGCCTTGAAGAAGACAGAAGTTTTTCCCACTACTTCAAAACTTAGTTAATGGAATTGCCAATACTTCCTTTAAGCCTCACTTCATTAAGGTGGCACAAGTGCTTTTTTTCTACTGGAGACAATGTTTGAGATGGTGGTAATTTCCTCTAGGATTTCTAGATAAATCAGAACTGCAGTAACCAGAGAAGATGATTTTTTTTCCACCCCATTAATTTTCACAAAATTTTCAGACAAAATTAATGTTCTTGCTGTTGCTATACTTCCCTTGTGAAAGGCCTGCGAAATTTGTTCTCGTAACATCTACGTGTGCCAATCTGCAGGTAGTTCACCACATTTTTTTGTGTACCATCCCTCTTGAAGAACAGACAGTGAAACACAAAAGTAACTTTCACAACACCAGAAGAGGAGGGTAAAAAAAAAAAAAATCATTCTTATAATCCGATTTTCAATTTTATGTTTTCTAGAACTTCTAAAACGCCAGCAAACTGCAAGTTCACACAGAAATACATTAAGCTAAATGACCTTATGTGTTCAGACTCAGAGCTCCAGAGATGCACTCAGAGAGCTTTTCAGCAAGTTCTGTCCTACTTCAACTAATATATACCAAACCAAGTTACATATCAGCATTAAATGACTCACTTCACAACTCCAACCTCAATTTTCCTGAAGGAGGATGGTCAAATCCAGAAGCAAAAGAGCACTGAGTGAACACTGAATCCTTTACAGATTTTCACCTGTAAGGGCTGAGACAGCAATGTAGCAAAACCTCCCACCAGTGCTCATGCCAGGCAATGGCTCTGTATAAGCACTATTGCAGCTTCCCTCACTGCCTTGCTGTGATTGTTCTTCCACAAAACTGTTTCACTGAATTGAAAAATCGCTAGATTTACCCCAGAGCACACTGCAGCTCTGACAGCAGAGCACTCACTCAGCACTCTGCTGCCTTTCCAGAATCATTGCCGGACCTTTGAGCCTCTGTGCAGATGTGCCACCTAAATCACTGATTTAACCTGACTTCCTTCACAGAGGATGACAGGGCACAGGATCAGGCCATCCATACGTGCTGAATGATGAGCTGGCAGGGAAGAAGGCTGGCCTTGGCTGAATAGGGCACTTTTGCTGGAACTCAGGGAAAAATAAAGTTTATGACCTTTGGAAGAAGGGGCAGGCAACTCAGGAAAAGAGCAAGGATGTTGTTAGGTCATGTAGAGAGAACATTAGAAAGGCAAAAGCTCAGCTAGAACTCAATCTGGCCATTGCTGTGAAAGATAATAAAAAGTGTTTTTATAAATGTATTAACAACAAAAAGAGAGCCAAGAAAAATCTCCATCCTTTATTAACATGCAGGGGGGAACATTGCAACCAAGGTTAAGGAAAAGGCCAAGGTACTCAGTGCCTTCCTTGCCTCAGGCTTCAACATATAGACTGGTTATCCTCAGGGCAACGAGACCCCTGAGCTGGTAGACACTGGTGGGGAGCAGAAAATACCCCCTGCAACCCAGTAGGATGTAGTTAGTGACCCGCTGAGCCACTTACACTATCACAAGTCTAAGGGGCAGAATGGGATCCACCTGAGGGTACTGAGGGAGCAGGTTTAAGAGCTCACTAAGCCACTCTGCATCATTTAGCATCTGTCCTGGTTAACTGGGAAGGTTCCAGATAGCTGGAGGTAAGCCAATGTGACAACCATTTACAGAATGGTCATAAACAACCCAGGCAGTGCTACAGGTTTGGGGAAGAGCGGCTTGAAAGCAGCCCAGTGGAAAAGGACCTGGAGGTGCTGCTTGATAGTGGCTGAACATGAGCCAGCAGTGTGATCAGGTGGTCAAGAAGGCCAAAGGCACCCTGGCCTATATCTGAAACAGTGTGGCCAGGGCAGTGATCGTCCCTCCGTACTTGGCACTGGTGAGGCTGCACCTTGAGTACCATATCCAGTTCTCAGCCCCTCACTGCAACAAAGATATCAATGTGCTGGACTGTGTTCAGAGAAGGGCAACAGAGACTGAGAACGGTCTAGAGAGCAAATGATAGGAGGAACGGCTGAGGGAGCTGACAGTGCTTAGCCTGGAGAATCAGGGGAGAATTTACTGCTCTCTATAACCACCTGAAGGAGGTTGTAGCAAGGTCAGGGTCTCTTTATCCAGGCAACCAGCAATAGGACAAGAGGACATAGCATCAAGCTGTGCCAGAGGAGGTTCAGGTTGGACATCAGGAGGAATCTTCTCACTGAAAGGGTTGTCAAGCATAGGATCAGGCTGCTCAGGGAGGTGGTGGAGTCACCATTCCTGGAAGTGTTCGAGAAATGACTGGACAAGGCACTTAGTGCTATGATTTAGCTGACAAGGCGGTGACTGGTCAAAGATTGTACTCAATCTTGGAGGTCTTTTTCAGCCTTAACCTTTCTATGATTCTGTTCTGTCATGCTATGACACCACCCCCTTTTACAAGTAGCTTCGATCTAATTTCTGATGGTCATGTGTTCATATTACAGCTGAGACCCACCTTGCTTCAATCTGGACAGAGAAAGCTGTATAAAGCTACAGATAAAAAAGCTCACTCTGATTAATGGCAGTGCAAAGCAGAGAAACTAGGACTGTTGCTCAGCTGTAGACTGTTTAAGCGCTACTACTATATCGAAGGCAAACAGATACTTTAATAGTTTTATTCAGCAAACAAGCATTTGAACCCTAAAATCCTAAGTCAAGTTATTTTAAGAAAGTGGATCTGTTTTTGTTGTCCACATATTCACAGAGACAGCTCTAACAGATTAAACTAATCTCTCCTAATTAGATTATTTTACCTCACAATTGGATGACGGTAGGGTGTATTTTGCTTTCTACAGTCAACTACATCAACTGCTCCTGTGACACGTTTTTTGCTTCGTAGCTTGATAAAGGGACCTTTGGAAGTAAACAGAGAAAGCCTATGTGGGGCTTATCATTTTACATGGGAGGGAAAGATACAGTTCAGCTGATGGAGCACACTGCACTATTTCTTTGGTAGCTCTATCCACAGCTGTCACTATTACTTGGCTGTTGCCTAATGATCTGTAGTTTGTTGCCAGCAGCAACAAAAAATGAGACATTCCATTTATATACCAGAACACAAAGAAAGCAGTAAGTGGAAACAAATTCTCACACTATCCTACAGCAGATATCTGATAACATTGAAGTTATCAACCCTGTGATGTGCTCCATGAGCACCTACATGCAGTACTTAGGGTCACATGGCATGTGTGTTGTGTTATTCCCTCACCTCACACACATATGCCCCAGTTTTAACAGCTAAATATTTGTTTTCTTATTTCCAGGATGATTATTGACTTTTGACTACAAAATCAAGTCTGGCTAAATTCTGTTTGTCCACCAAATTATAAAAACATCCCTAGTAATCTCTCCAGCACCACAAGCAAATATATTCCTAAAGATAATAGAATTTAAAAATTACCTGAAAAGATAGCTTTGAAAATATGCACACTCATACATATTGGGTGCGCTCGTGGGCCAACACTTCTAATTTTCAAGAATAATGCTTTCCAGCACCCAAACCATTTCTTAACCAGTGAAATATTCTTACATAGGTAGAAGCGCAGGTCCCTAAACACAGCCTCACTAGAAACCTAACAAAATCAGTGCTAACAAAATTTTGCCTAGGCTAACTGTAGGAGTGTGCATGTAGAAACATAGTTTATATAGACAGACATATCTAAGTCTGTGTAGAAAAAACTACACACAGAGAAGTTGGGACTTTCTGAGTTAAGGTAAGTTTTGCGTCTACCTATCTGAGACTACTGGGGAAAATACAAGCTAAAAGTTTTTAGGTGTTTGCCATGTATTTCAGAGGCCTCTCTCCATAAAATAGATAAACAGTGACCTGAGGGACGAATGGCAAGTTCAGTCAAGCTGGGATCAAATGATTAAAAAAAATCAGAGAGACTAAGAAAACGCTCCATGAAACTTCTGTTAGAAAAGTGTATTTCTATGAATCAAACCCAATCAAAATCAGACTCTTTCACATGCTAAACCAGCAGTTGGCTAATCACCCCAATCTGTGGATACAGATGCACAAAGCACAGCAAGTGGAAACTCAAAGGTGTGTTTTCTACTTCCGATGTAATTTAGTTTACTTCATATAGACATCATTCTGTAATCCAGCTGCATAAGGGCTGAGGAATGAGGATTTTCCTAGAATTCACTGTCCTCAAATATTTTACATTTTGGACTATTTGGGATAGCTTTTTCTTCTACCTCTGAATAAAAACACTTTCCATGGATCCCTCAGATCTCTCAATTAGGAAAAGAATTCCCCTCTCTCTATGAATCTAAATGGACATGCAGATAGAACACTTTATTCAGAATGGCTTGTCTCCAAAGAATCCTCCTGTGAAACTTATTTGCATAATAATAACATAGTTTGTAAATATCAGATGTTCCCTCCTCCAACTTTGCTAATGAAAGTTGAAACATCTGGTTTGTTTCATTTTCCCAACATATTAAGCTTATGTGTACATCCACAAGTGGGATGGCCCAGTAAGAGCAGCTTTATAGCAAAACTGAGTGAGTGCTGAGGATCCAGACCCACACGCTGCTTGCCTAAGGGTTACTTCAGAGGAGCTCCAGTTAGAGACTAGACATGCATTAGCAGCTGCAGCACATCAGGTATGCTGCTGAAGCACGCTCCAGTTTGGTCTCACCCAAACAGAATCAGGTTTGTGCGCTCTGACATCACTCTGTACTGTGAGCCCCAGGGGCATATAGAGAAGTCACTTGAAAAGTACAAACAGGCTTTGAGCTGTTACCAACGTTAGCATATGCGCACTAACTGCCTCCACAGAGCATTTCACGTCTGCTTTCAGATTAACTCCATTAGGGCTCTGCTATGCTACAGAAGGTAAAGAATTCATGGATTTTTAAGCAAAACACAGACTTCTTAAATAGAAGCAATAAAAAGCTTGAAAACTTACCACAAAAGCTTACCTCATGTGTGACCACAGCTGAAAGGTGTCTGAAGGAATGTTCAGCTTCGTGACAAAGAAACGTGTACCTTAGATGCAGTTAGTGCTTGCAGAATAACACTGCTCAGTTGTAATGAGATTGTCTTAATCCCCTACTTGATACAGAACAGCTCAATCTGTGAGTTTAAGGTCTTCTGAATAAAAATACTCCCAAATATCCCACGTGACTAGCACAAGCACAATCAAGTCTGTACCAGGACATTGATACTTCTGAGTGTATTTCTTCAGATCTGAACAAAGTCTGTATTTGAAAAGATGGCCTCAGAAGGGTAGTTCTGGTAATATCAGGGGCCCTCCTAAACAAACAGCTGCCGTGACTAATTAGGTCAGCGACTTAAGAGAAGTCTGTACTCTGCCAAAGCTTTAAGAGGGATGAGGCAGAGCATTACGAATTCAGAAAATGCAATTATCAAGCAAATCTGACAGAAAAAGGTTTCCTCCCCAGAGGACAAGCCACAGGGCTCTGGCACTTTGCGTGACCCTGTTACTTGGGGCAGGTGGGTGGGATAGCTGCGGTTTGGTCGTAGCGAAGCCATTTCAAAGCAAGACTTAGGGAAATCTGCATCAGAACCGAAAGAAACCACAGGGGTCATTAGTAACACTTCCAGTCCAAAAGGAAGCCAAAACCTTTTCCGCCGGGCTTCAGGCCGTGCGGCCGCAGCCGACCCCTCACGGCCCCGCCCTGCCGGCCGAGGCGCCGCCGCCTCACGGGGCGGAGGAGGCCTCGGTGTACGGGCCCGAGAATAACACGGCCGTGACACCAACGTGCGATCGTTTACGAAAATTCACAAATGAGGGTCACACACAGTGGCCCTAAAGCCACTGCCTCCCAGCTTCCCCCGCTGGCTGCCCTGTGCTCGGCCCCGCGCGAGGGCTCCGCACAGCCCCGGCCCCCGCACCGCAGACCCGCCCGTGGTGCCGCCGCGCCGGGGTCACGGGCTTCAAAGGGTTTATTTCCAAAGCAGCGCCCTTGCTCCTACGCTTGTATTGCATAAAAACAGTCGAAGGCATTATAAAGCTGGGAGGATGCGTAATTCCTCTTTTGAAGTTGCTATTTTCCATGAAATAACGTGGTCTCAGGAGACACTCACCCGCGGGCAGCACGGCCCTGCCTGCGCTCCCGGGCCCGGGCCCCGCGGTGGAAACGCTGAACACAAACCCGGGGTGCATTTCAAAGGGCAGAAACCTCTCACACCTGCAAAACGGGCAAGGAGATGATACAGAAAAAGCAGTATGGCAACAACCAGTAGTAACTGGTTTTATGACTTAAGAAACGTGTCTGTTTCTCACAGATTAGCATTTGGTATTGTAATTCTCCATCTCAGCAGCCTGCTCTGGGGAGTACTAGAGATCCTCCAATCCCACTAGGTGAACAGCCTTATAAAATTTTAAAATTACTAAATCGAGAAAATCAATTTCTTAAGACAGTAGCATATTCAGTGCTAGACACGCTAAACACAGATTTATAAATTTAATGGTAATGCATAGAAGTCTTTCTCCCACCACTTATTTTGTTATGCAACTCACACCACCAGTATATGGGCAAGGCAGGAGCATCTGGGATCTTCAGCTTTTCTGTAGTAGGAGGCAGCTCCCCAAACAAACAGCCCCAGCACAGCCAGAAACATCCAGTGATAGCATAGCTTTTGCCAAGAATGCAAGCCATGCTTCCATGGAAATGTGATAAGGAATCACAAGTTCAGCTTTGTGAGTTAAATTTCCAGAAGAAGAGATACTTAAGTCAGATTATGTCCACCCATTGGAATTTGGGATTGTATTTGGGTTATTTTGGGAAGATGGGCAAAAGTAATGGAGTAGGAAAGTTCAGTGTATTTCACGTTGTAAAAACAGAACAGTGATTCTTTGCTTTTGCTATCCTTTGAGAGTCCTCTTTGCTCTTACATCAGTAGAAAGTACCATGCCAAACTAACTATGCCCTATAGCATGGGAGAAAGGGTCATGTGAACTGTAATCCCATTAAGAAAAGCGTGCCACCCCCCAGCCCCAGAAGACAGAGGCAGCAGACTATTGCAAAGGCCAAATATCTGCATTTTAATAAGTTAGAAGAAATTCAAATATGGAAGCCATAGAGTCACTGAAATGTTAACACGTTAATATATTTTAAAGCAAATATAGCACAGTGTACACATAAAAACCATTTAATACAAAGTGAAAACCATTAGATGCACCTACGAATGCAGATTTTTGGTTATTTTCAGCTCTTTCACTGAAACTTGGAAATAATGCTCTTCATTTCAGTTACACCAGCTTAATTGCTGAGACTGATCTATTAGCGAGCAAATCACTGCCTTTTCACTCACCTGGGAAAGGCAGCACCACCGCAATTGATAGTCTCTCCAGAAGGGCATCCAAGCGAAACAGGCTGTGCACATTTGCCCCCCTTGCTAAGCTATACAAGAAACCAGATGTGAATTGATTGGTGCTCTGAATAGTAAAGCTCAGTAAGTGCATCCTTGCTGTACAAAAAAAAAAAATTAAAGTGACAACATAGAAAACTGGCAACAGATAACCATGTCTGCCTAAAATATCCACATATGATACATAATTATGGCCATGCCGGCCAGTACGTAAGCCTGTTCAGGAGCAAAGCTTTAATTGCACAGATTAGAAAAATGAACAAATGTTTTTACAGAGCAAAGCACAAGCTTTGGTTTATGCTTAGACAGTGAACATTAAATCTTCCATTTTTATTATAACATCTATTTAGAAAAACAGCTGTTTCTCTATGACTAAACACTCCATTCCACACAATGAAATGAAGCTCAGTGTCTTACTCAATGAAATATTTAACTGTATCTAGACTGGGAATGTATTACATCTTTATTGAAAGCTACTGAACTACAAAAAGGTTGACTTCTGTCATTCACAATTCCCCCACCCTCCCCCCAATTTTAAAATGCTGCATATATAAAAATAACTCAAATATGGCACAGAAGTAGGATTCTCAAGGGAAGGCAAAGGATTAAGGGGCAAAGGGAAGCCTCCACTGGCAACATTAACAAATTGCATACAGTCCAAGAGAAATTTGCGCCCTATACAAAATGAGCTTCCCTGTGTTCCAGTTCTTGGATCCTCTTTGGTCTCAGTCTCTGGTAAGCAGGCTTCAGATCTGTGGGGTGAATATCCTCTGAGCTGGCTTTCTGTTCGTTTGTGTTTTGTTCAGGATCACCTGATGGAAGTGCAGAGCTCCTAGCCAGTCTCACAGTATTGTCCTGGTTAAGCACAGAACTAGCACTGGTTGGTGCACAAGCTTTAGCAGAAGAACCATCTCCATTTTCTTTTGATTTGTTAGTGGGTGGTTTATAAAATGTCCCTGGGGGTGGTTGTAATGTTCTTGGTGCCCTAAAGACAGCAAGAGGATTAACATCAGGACCATTCTCTTCTGTTGCTGTCCTTCCTGACCCAACAACAGAATATGGCTTACTAGGAAGAATGGCATTAACTGAAT
Source organism: Grallaria varia (assembly GCA_013396735.1). NCBI lineage: Eukaryota > Metazoa > Chordata > Aves > Passeriformes > Formicariidae > Grallaria > Grallaria varia. The sequence goes on along the minus strand of VWZG01011231.1, from coordinate 1,161,297 downwards.
TGTTACCAACACTGCATGATGATGATAAAGCACCTGCAGACCCACTCTCAAGGGCTCGGTTCTCCTGGGGCACATTAGTCACGATCATTGCTGTCCTGGCTGTGATATCATACTGTTTATATTGCTTGTCCCAAGTTTTTCGCAGCATCTGGGTATCATAACAAGGGAATATACAGCAGGGATTAACAACAGGGAGTGCCTTCACCTCTGAAACTTCTTCAATTGTAGGGCTCCTGCCCAGCTTCTCTGAACTTACTGCTCCTGCATTTCGTGAATTTCTCTCATTCAAAACACATGGAGGAAGTATTTGGTCTACAGGCAGACTCACAGGGCGAGAAGCAGTTTTTGTCCTTGGAACCCGCAATGGGACTTTGGTACTCTGACGGTTAGGTTTTGCAGGAAATAAGTTAATTTTACAGCTGTCTTCACCTATTAATGGACCATTGTCTTTCTCTGAAACTGGATTCACAGCATCACCTAGAAACACACAAATAGATGTGACTGGATCTTTACATCAAATAAAAAGAGAAGTCAGCAAGACATTATTAATGATCCTTTGGCAGTCAGTATGCCATATTAATGGCATAACAATTTTTAGGATACTCCTAGTAGGCATACAAGCTATCCCTACTCTAACCAAATGTTAGCATTTCAATAGCAATAAAACACATACTATACAGCTGTAACCAAGGAGTAAAGAGGCAGAGAGACACTATTTTTTGGCTGGTACTTTCCCATCCCTGAGTATTTTCAGTTTTAGTATGTTTCAGGATGTGGCACTGTTAATGTACAAGACGTGACAGAACTGGTAGCATCAGCTGAAAATCAGTATAATTAGAAGGGGTTACGTACAGCTACTCCTAAATAAAGTAGACAAAATGATACCTACATTAAAACAACCCACTGCAGTAGCACAGGCAGATAAACAGAAAATAATTTAGAGTTAGGTTAGCAAACCTGGCTTTTTTTGAGCAGAAATACTGATATCCAAAATGTTCTTAGCTGATGATTCTGTCAGAGGATTACTCTTCCCAAAGCCTTCTGGTTTAATTCCAGTGAGTGGCAATGATACACATTCTGGGGGAAAACAATGGTCAAAACACATTAATTGCTGAGTCCTAGTTTGCAATACCATAGTGGATCTCAGAAATCCAGTCACAGCGTAATTATGGCTTTGTTTTGTTTGTGTGGGGTTTTTTGTTTGTTTGTTTGGTTTTTTTTAAAGGGAAAAAAACCAAAACACTGTTGTATTCTCTTACCAAGTATTTTAAGATCAGATTCCATAAATACAGGTTTCTTGAAAGCCTTTAGGAAGATTTAATTCTCTGTTATTCTTACAAAAAGAAACAGCATATCAAGCAGTGGTAAGCAGGTTTTATCACTTGCTTCTGTCTAAATTGAAGACTATAATCTAGTGCATCCAGAAATCCTTATTCATCCATCCCTAGAGTTAACAGCATACTAACCAGTTACAGATGTTTCTGCTTGTTCTCTTGTATCCTTCTTATTGTTTGATTCCAAAAACAGTGCTGCTGTTTCTGAAGCTCTGCTTTCACTCGGAGCTATTAGAATATCCTGCTAACAAAAGTCAGAGCAAAAGTAAATGAGAACTGAAGAGAAATGGCACTCCATAACAAAACAAAACAAAACCACAAAAAACCAACAAACATTTATTAAAAATGTGATCTGGAATGGTGCAGCATTTAATAGAGAAGTTAAGACGGCATAGGCAACATTGTGGCAGCACAAGAAGAGTCACTCACTTCCTTTACAGCAACAAACAAATTCCTCTGCTGCTGTGGCTCCCTCTCATCTGTTGATAAAGCAACTCTGACCATAATAGCTGTTTCTTCAGACTGAGATGTGCTCAGAAGTGGCTTCAATGAAACGTCAAATATCTTTTCATAGTATGTTATGAGCAGCTCCACTACCCGAGCCTGATAAGGGTAGTCCACAAGCGATGACAGAGAAACTGTAGCATCGGTTTGACGCGGCCTAAGTAGAGTTGGGCCAAATATTATGCCAAGGTTGCTGGCCGACATTTTGTTTTCATCAGACTGTTCTGTAACTCTGCATAAGGAGAGGGAAAAGAAAAAACAAATCCCCAGGAGTTAGAGGGGTTTATTGCTTCAGAAATATTTTAGATATTAAAACACTATCTTATGTCTAAAGAGGATAAAAGACAATGAAAAACTCAAAGTTGGTTTGGTAGGCAGGCAGAATCTTCAGTGCACACTGCATGTAACAGCAGCTTGGACTTTCCACACAGGGTGTTTTTATGTTCTATTTGTTAATGTTATTTGTGGCTATTTGGCATTTCTGGTGTTGGGGAAAAGAACAGCTGTGGTCCAATATTACGCTTTTTATTGGCAGTCATCAGCTTGGTACATCATCATATAAACCAACATTTGGAGGACAAGGAAGCGAAATGTAACCGGAGAACAGTTATTTAAGAGACACGATACAAGTTCAAATTTTCTGTTAACAGCCCCTAAATCACTGCCCTGTCTGGGTCACATCACAATTAAATCACATCTAGGTCCCTGCACATGACAGTACTACTGGCTGACCACAATGCTAACAGTGAATCAGTAATAACGGAGCTCAGCACATTCCCTACTTTATTTTCCTTTCATATTCTTCTCTCACTTGAGAATTCATTACACGGAAAAAAGAAACAGCAACAGAACAATGTCTTCTAAGGTATATGTGATTACTTCCTCTACAGTCATTAAAAGGGTACAAGAGATTCCTAGCATGCAGGAGTTTATTTTTCAACATCAGTTTGAATTTAAAGTCCTTTCTCACCTGTGAAGGTGTCCAATAAGGTACTGAAGAGTGTTGTAGTTTGGTACTGGCAGTTGTTTCAGAAGATCTTTAATTTTAATGATGATTCTATTCAGTTCAATACAGATTGACTGTCTTTTCTTTGATTTGGGACTAGCTTGTGTAGCATCCAACTCCTCATTAACATGCTGGCTTTCTTTTGCAAGTCCAATGAACTCATTATAAAGCCGAAACAAAATCAAGGGCTCTGGAAGCTGAAGAAATAAGAACATTTCAGAAACATGCTCAAAACTTAATTTTAATTCCTCTGTTTCCTTCCTGATTCTCTTCAGGTTTGTCTGGTCTAACATCTTTTCTTAGATGATGACATTGTGTAATCCTTGTTCATTAGCTCAAACCTGATCCCAGGTAACAAAAACACTCCTTCCTACACCCTTCTCCAGGAATCTTTTGCTAGGCCTTTCCTACAGTAGCTTTGGGACTGAGCATTTATCAATACTTCATTAAAATAAGATTTCAATAATGTGATTGCTATGAAAGAGGTGTTACACCGCATATGCTCAAATACCATGACAATAGAGCAAGTTATTTATTTTTTCAGTCTTCAATAGTATATCAATAGCACATGATTAGTTTTAATAATCAGTCTCAAATAGGGTTTAACTCAGAATTCTGTCTAAAAATGTTTTAACTGCATCTTTCCAGCACTGCTCCTGTATTTCAAACAAGCAGGTTTACCTAAAAGCCACACCAACAGATCAGCTACAAAGGAAGCAATAAGACCAGAAGAAAACATTTGATTTTTTTTTTTCATTGTGAGTCCTATTCAGATATTCAGAATACAGCAGTGTCTCAAACTGGTATCCCAGTATGATGTATGTAGTATGCTACCTTTTTACTTGAATATGTAAGGGAGGGTACAACTTAGTAATTTTTCAAAATCACTTAATGGCAATGATCATAAGATTGGAATGCTCATCTCTGAAAGTCAGTGTAAGGAAGAGGATGGGACTATGCAGCTAAAAATTATTCCTTTCAGGGTTAACAGGTTTTCAAAATGACTCCGTAATTTCACTTGGCAACATCCCAGCTTCATTTTTTCAGATACTGGTTTGGAAAATTCAATCATGAAGCTTTAAAGCTCCATTTTGAAAAAAAAAGAAAAAAAGAAAGATTGATAGTCCCTCTATCATCAACACATCATAACCTTTATAAGCATTTAATGAAATTTTTGTTAGCAGATATTAACAGCTACATATCAGCATCTGTCTGCATGAGGAGGCAAGAACATGGGAATCTTTTAAGCTTCACGTTAGACAGGAAAATTCACTAATCAGAAAGGTTTTAGAAATTAAAATTTCACTAAGAGTAGACAAACAAAAGCTTGTGCTGTGTATGGTGCTAATATTTAAGGAGCCATAGCACTCGTGGAATACATTTTGTAATACCAACAGCCTTCCCTGCCCTTGTCCACAGGCTCCATGTGAAAATAAAGAAACCTGTAAATATACAAGGCATTAATTTAACCTTGTGCTGTAGGACTGCTGAAAAGGATTCTTTTTTCCTCTTATACTGAAGAAATATACTACAGTACTTTGGTTTTTCATCTGACCTCTCAATTCCATACCTGGCGGAGATACAGCTTGAGAACATTGCTGATATCATGTGCATAGAGTTCAGACAGCTCAACCAAATCCTTTCCATTTTCAAAAGCTTGACAAAGCTTTTCAACTCTTGATTTGGCTCCATTCACACGATAGATGCCCTGAAATTAAAAGACCAGCAAAACTCTATTTCAATTTGAAAGGAAAGTGTAGAACACAGATATTAACAGTACACCATTAACACCCTAAGAGAAATTTTTTTAAAAGAGATTGTCTATAAAACTTGAGCATGAACAAACTTGACTATACCTTGACATTGAGTGCTCTGCTTTCAATTTCTGATGTACACTTTTTGATGATGAAAGGAATGCTGTCAGGAACATTTTTAGCAGCTTGGGCAAATTCCACTCCAAACAAGTGAAGCCTTCCATGAAGTTTTTTGTGCCCGCATTGAATAGCTAAAGTCTCTAAACATTTTTTATGGCATGCAAGTGAACACTACAGGGGAGATAAAAAAAGCACATGGTTTGACGCAAACTGACACCATTAGAAACATCTCTGATGTTTGTCATCCCATATATGAGCAAAAGGCAAGATTTATTAGTATGCTGTGACTCTGCTTTAGAGTTCAGTGATTATATGAGCCACAAACTCTATAGCCTTTATACAGAAATATAATTCAGGTTTCCGAAACTCCCAACTTTACATAAATCCCAAGCAGAAATGTAAACTGATTTTCCACTTACCTCCTCACATTCAGCTCCGTGAAATACCACTAAGCTATCACACTCTCTGCATTTAGATGGAGCTCTCAGCTTCCGTAGTTTGTGTGTTTGTGCTGCTTTAGACATATTAGCATTTCTGAAAGGTCCTGGAGAATTTGCAGTTTCAGATGTCAGATCATTTAAACCTGGAGAGAATTTCTCTGTTAATTCATTCTAATATCTACTATTAGGATAGTATTTATTCTGATTTTTTAGAACTGTGCTGCAGAGCACAGAATTCTGTAAGTAACAGCAACTATCAAAGTAATCAAAAACATTTAATCACAAGGAAGCAAAACTACATTACAGTTCACGTAACAGACATATTAACTATCAAAGCATCTTACATAAAAGTGGAATCAAACAATTATCTTTGCATTTTTAAATATTCCACTTTTCTCCTGTATTAATGGCATGTGAAAATATTAGGACATTTAATTCCAGCTGCCCTGCAGTCAGGCAACGACTCATGAAAGTTTCATTTTATGTATTTCAAAGTCCTGTATGAGAGGATGAGAGATTAACTGTATGCTTTAGCCTGTAGTGTTTCTAAAATACTTTAAAAAAAAAAAACCAACCCACAACTTTGCAGCAGGGAAGAATTAACATACACTCATAGCAGAATGCATACAAAACTTAAAAAAAAACCCAAAGAGTTACTGATTCTCATTTTCCTGTAACAACATCAAACTATTTTCTAGAGGATTCTCAAACTAAAAAGAACAGCAACTGGTCCTTTTTGTGTCCTGTTCTTTTCAAGCAGTTTACTTAAAATGCTATCAACAACTCTGTCAACCAAAATCTCTTGTTTTACAGGAAAGTTAAAATTAGCACATGAAGTTAATTGTCCAGAAAACTTGTTAAAAGCTCAAGCATTGATTAAACAATACCACTACAAGTGAAAGTTTGCATTCATTAACACATTGCCATGCATTAAATCTTGATCTAAATTATTATTGTTAACCACAGATTCATTAATAGGAAGCAAAGTATACATTTAGGACATAAGGACTAACTGAGGGGGCTTTACTGAGCAAGTGCCAGAAATACTGCAGAATTAGTTTGTGCGTACTACAGAACTATTTCTGATAATCCAGTTATTCAGGTTTCAGGGCCTGTGTCAACATTGTCTTTATACAGTCAAAATTTGTTTGGAAATTAGAAATGGCCTGGTCAAATCTGGGACAGATTTTTCTTTGTTGAAAGGGGGAGAATCTCAGTTATTAACCTAAACATTTGGATCCACTTTTTTCCAATTTTGCAATTACCAACTCTATGTATCTGTGTGTTTTACTTCAAAGTTTAGAAGTTACGTTACATAAGTCACAGTGGCATGCAGCTAACTTTAAATGCAAATGTCTGGAGTGAGTTGTTAGGGGATCATTTGTTTTACCTCAAGAGGGTGAAGACACTAGAAATGTTCAACAGCTGCCCATATAGTTAACCTGAATGTATAAAGACAATTCTGCACCACTTCATTTAAATGACCTGAACATTATTCTTCAGTTCTCAACCTCAAGTGGATATATACTGTATTGAAAAACAATACTGTTGGTAATCACAGCCTTAAGCACATTAAAAAGAAAAATGCAGCAAAATAAGCATCTTCTGGGGACTTCAGGTATGGAAACATTACCGCAGTCTGAAGGAGATGGTGGCTCTCTTTCATCAAGATCATCTGCAGATGACATAGTACCAGTGGAAGGCGTTCGGGGAAGTCGTCTTTTAAAATCCCCTGGCAGATGAGAAAAATTTTCAGGAAGCTGGAATTATCAGTTTTACCTAACTGTTCATTTTCCTTATATGCTCTGTTCAATACTTGCTTATCTAACAACAATATCTCTGTAACTGTAAAACAGCGCAAAGAGAAAACTTCCTATTAGTATAGGAGTGAACAGTGCTGTACCTGGGCTGGCAGATGGAGAATCCATGGATCTTGACTCACTGCTTCCCCCTGCACTTTCAGAATCACTGCACATTCCTCCACTCTGGTTACCAACTGACCATGATCTGAATGGTGGTGGCCCTCGCACTGCTGTTGCAAAGAAAATCTGCTTATTCTGAATGTCAAGGACAAAAATTATTTTTTATTTAAAGAGACTAGCTATTGATTATATTCAAAATAGGAAAATATTGCAAAAGTTACATGAGCATGCAATATAGTGAAAAAACCCCACATTGTATATTCCTGTAAAAGCTTCAGGATCTAAAAAAAATAATTTCAGAAACTCAGCATTTGTGCTTTCATGGAAGACATGAAATCTGCACAGTATTTACAAAATCAGTGGATTTTCAATTGCTAAAGTTTAGTCCACTGAGCTTGACAGTACTTGCTGTTTGAACTGCATCTCACCTTTCTTGTCAGAGAATCTAGGTATGCATACAGACAGTTTTCCATTTGACCTTATTATGCTCAAGTACATAATGATTTATGGGCTTCAAACTAATATTTTTTAACCATTCAGTACTATGTTTCTGACAGACATCAAGTGTACTTTTTATTTTTTTATTAATGAGAGACTGTGCTCCAGATGAAGTACAGAACTACCTTGAATATCTGCGTTGCTGGAAGATCTCTTCTCTCTAACTTTTTGTGAACGACGATAAAATGGGCTTCCCACATCATCTAATGTCTGCACAGGAAAATCTCCTGAACACTGAGATAAGTTACCATGTGATGTATGGATGCTGTTTGTTGACTGCTTATTAAAAACCCTTCAGGAAGAAGAAAGTAATTTGAAGAATGAATGAGACAAATTAATGAAACTGAGCATATATTTTAAAATCCCTGGACACTAAAAATGCTTAATTTAATTACTACTCATGAACATATGTATTTGACATGTAATAATTAAAATTTAAAAACTAAAAAAAATAAAGGTAGTTGTTTCTTTTGAGTAAATATGTGTGATTTTCCAGCATTTTCTCTCTAAGCCATGAATCACCTTTTCCACATTTCTGCATGGTATTATGAACATTATCTTGCAGACTTTGAAAAAGCAGCCTATCTGCTCATCTGAAGACCAGAATAATTCAGAAGCCATGGCATTCTAGTTATGCTTTCTCCCCCAAAAGATTCTCTACCCACTCACCTATAAACACAGAGGCGTTAATATACTGTGCTTTTAAAAAAGCACAGAAAATACATTGAAGCTGCCAGAGAGTAAATCTGTTGTGAAAGTCTGCTCTCAGGATAAGGACAGAACACTGTTTACAGTAATTAATGTAAAAGCTGAAGCACCCTGTGGACTAAATGGCCTGCTGGCCAAGTTTAGCAGTCAGGAAGCTGTTCCTTAATCGGTTCTATCTTATCAAGCATAAGGAAACAGAGACTGAAAAACATTTAAATTTGTATTTGTTCAAGCAACTGTCCCTTAAATTAATGCAGACCTAAACAATAGAAATGATCCCTTCAAGTACATGAAGAATCACAAGGCTGTGACAAAGATAACAAAAGGTGAGGAGAGAGAAGAAAAAACACTCTCCTATAAATCTTAAGCAGTAAATAGCTGGGCAAGCACACAAAGTTGGAAATTTCATGCTCCTCAGTTTCTCAGGGAGCTACATAGTTAAATCCCCTTAAGTCAAAGTTTATGAGTATAGCCTAAATCAGTGTTAAAAGGCAGGAAATTTACAGACAAGAACTAAGAACCTCAGCTTTAACTTTGAATTTCCTGGCTTTTGTTGGTAGAAGTCTGACTCAAGCATTTAGTTTTTTATACTTAGTTTTCTTTTGAAAAATGATGATGACACTTTCCTGTAGAACTGTGAAACATATAGATTGGAATGGATATTCTGGTGCTTTAGTGCCAAGATGACTATTTTACAACAAATTAAAGGTAGAAAAGCAGTTGGCATGCTGACACACAAGGAGTTGTCTTTTTGTCTTCAAGTCTTTAGTTCCACATTAGCTGGATCTTTCTTAGATTAACAGTAAAAAACTTCCATTTCATATAGGTTGGAAAAAAATTATTAAGTTATAACATGTCCCTACAGACTGAGGTTTTTTTAGTCACATAGCATGAGAGAGAAATCGAGCAACACTTCTTGCCAAAACATTGTCAAGTGTAAACGATATGAAAGAAGCTACTGTAGCAGCAAGTCCTGTAGAAGAGGAAAACCACCTCCTCAGACTTTCTAAACTGATTATCAAATACTACTGCCACACAACACTACCAAGTCCAAAATGTACATTTTTCTTATTAACCAGTATCTACATTAAAATAGTAACAAGTCAAGCCTTGCACAACAATTGGCAATATTTTAGCAAGTCTTATTGTATGAACTGACATTCTGCTGTGGAATTTAGAGGCAGATTTTAATGTCAACATTATATATAATCTACCAAAAGATGGGACAAAGACAAAGAATGGTAAAATACTAGGATTCCTTTAATTCTTCAAAAACTAACGTTTTACTGTTAAACACATTTGCCTAGTGTTCCATGCTAAACCAAGCAAATGCCACCTGCACTTTGGGACTTACCCATCAACCTGGGAGCTCTGGGTTTCAAAAGAGCCTGATTCCATAGGAACACCATCCTTTGGCAAACTTTTCACAAACTCTGAATACTGCTGACCAGGGTCATAGAGTTTGGCACTCTCACAGAGGGACTGGCAGTTAACTGGAAGAGATACAACCTGAGCATGCTGCAGTTGGAACAGGTTAACAGTTGCCTGTTGGGAGGAAAAGACTTTCATTATTTGTAGATCATTTACTAGATATCTCACACTTTGCTCAAGCCAAATTAATAACCCAACAGATTATTTAAACAGTAAGACTAGAAAAGTTTCAGAAAATAGTAACATGTGACTTTGTGCAAGATTCCTGGAAGTCAACTGTAAAAACTTCATCTATAATACAGATAATAGTATTTCTCTTCTCACTGGGTTATTGAATCCTCCTAGTAGCAAAGGCAATTCCAATGGCTTCCCAATTTGGGTTGATCAAGATATGCAGCAACGTTATTTTGCTACCAAACAGTATTTTTCACTCTCTGGAGGGAATTTTAGTCAGCACTACAATGATGAAGCAGTTGGAATTCCAAGCCCAGGTGAACTACATATCGCCTTGAGACATGAAACAGACAAAACTGTCCCAACAGAGATTAACTGAACACTTTCTTCATTAAATTACATCATAACACTTAAATGATTTTATCATAAGTCAGAGACCAGAAAAGGGGACCACTGGCTGCTTCTTCAGCTTTAGGGTTGCCAAGTAGTTTGCAATTTATATGTACTTGAACTGGCAAGTCTGTCTACGATTTCTACTGGTTTTACAGGTTGGTTTTGGGGTTACTTGGGGAGGGGTGTGTATGTTTGATGTTTTAGTTTTCCTCCCTGCCCCGGCATTAAATTGTCTTTGTCTCATCTAAAAGAAAAATCAAAAGAACCATCTCTTGACATAATGCATTCTTAGAGCTTTTGTAGAAATTGTGCATGTACAGTTTTGACCATCCTTTCCTTATTTACACAAAATAAATACATTCAATTAGCTGCAATGAATCCTGCAGTAATTGAGACTACCATCAAGACTGGCAGGCTCTGTGCTGAAGCATGTTAATATCCATTCTGTGCTTGATCCAAATGTCTTTGTTAATGCACTAATGGAAGTAATGGGAAATGTACTCAAGCAACAGAGGATCATTACTGCCATCAATATTCTTAAGAGATATTTTGCAAGGAGTGTGTAGTCAGGGTGCTTGCAAGGCAACAGCTCATGAAACACCCAGAAACATTCAAGATGTGTAACTCACCCTGCTTTTTTTCCCCTAATGCCTATCAGAAAGAGAACACCATAGACAGATTAAAAGTTTTCCTCCTTTTTCTACTGGCTTAACCTCTGTCCTTTGAAAACTTTCTGTTTTAAGTGGTAACACTATAGATAGGGCTTTCTGTTACTTTTAACAATATTTATATATCTATGCAAAATATATTTAAAAAGCTATGCTTACAGCTTTAAGTGTAAGATCACACTGGTAAATAAGCTCCCGAAGCTGTGTTAAAACATCACTTTTAAAGCTTTCCAAATAATTTCTTTTTTCTTCAACCTCTGCCATGCTTGCTTTATAGTGTTCATTGGCCTCTTCAGCCTGGAAAAAACACAAGTAAAAACGTTGATGGAGTGCAGGCCTTGATACTAGAAGCAAGAATAAAAAACCCCACACCAGATGCTTGTAATTGGAGATTCTCATTTAGGATAAGAGCCCAAAAGAGCATAGCATGAGTAAAATTAAAATTATGAACTGAACTCTTACTTGAATAGTCCCATTGGGAAAACATGACTACAAACCAGTGTAGGATTCACTTTAAAAGCAAGGAACAAAAACTCTACCTTTTGAAAAGCTTCCTCTTCCAGCCTTCGTTTTTTTTCCAGTTGCTTGCTGAAATCTTTCACAAAGCTTCCACTTGAGCTAAGATGTTCCTCCTCAGCACGAGCAGTGCAGGATTTTGCCTTTTCATACTCATCTTGACGCTGTGTATATAGCAACTTGGCTTTTCTTAGAGCAGCTTCTAGCTCTTGCTGCAGAATACAACAAAAGACAAAGCAGAAGAAGAACTGATATTAATTTTTCAGCTATTTAATGTGATGTTTAAAGAGGCTGTTATGCATAGGTCTGTACGCTGCAGTTGCAAGCACACAGTCAATAAAAGATAACCCCTTACAAATACCAGATTGTCATGGAATTGACAGTTATGTGCTACTGTGAACAAGCCCTATAGACTCTATGTGTGAATATAAGTTCATAACAGCCTAGTTTGAAAGTTTCATCCTTTTGAAGAATTTTAGACCGAACCATTAGCTATGAAAGAATTACCATTTTTTTCTGTTCTCGCTGCCAAAGCTCCTTGATATCTTTCCTTTGTCTATCCAACTCATTTTTCCTCCCAAGAAGAGGCTAGATAGGAAATATTAATAGAGTACATTAAAGGCTTATAAGCTGCAAGTTCATTCTTTTAAATATTCTGTGGTGTCAAAACTTTTTAAAACCCTAAACAATATTTTGGTCTTTTTCTTTAAGCTTACCTGCACAAATTTGTTAGACTGAAGAGCAGCAGCTGTTTGTTGCCAAAGTTGATTGTTCTCAATATCATTTTGAAAAGCATTAATGAATATTGATTGGAATGGCATGTAATCCTAAAATTACACAAAACACATTAATGTTACAGGTAAGAGAGGTATACTGACATTCTAGATGTCTGTATATCTAAACTAGATTTTCAATTAAATTTAGTAAGGTATTTATGGAATATATATATATGGAATATATATGCATGGAAGTCAGGTATGAATGTAGAGTATTACTAATTTCTCATCTGTGCTTCATTTTACTAGGAAAAAAGTCTACAAGTCCAAATCACAAAGCATACAAGATTTCAGACACAAAAAAAAGCATATTGTGAAAACTAATCTGCATATTCAACAAAAATAATTTTATATAATTAAATTTCCATAACAAAACCATAAGATACAGCAGATCTTTTCACCATTGCTTCATTGATCCATTCTGTATCAATTTTAAAATCCACTTCTCAACATCCCCAGATTTTACTTTTGGGCAAGGCATTCAATACAGATTTAAGACTAAGATAAAGCCCCTAGGATGTACTCACCTGGTTTCCAATAATAGCTTTAGCAGTTTCAGCCATTTTTGCTAAGTTTCTAGCACACTCCACTTCTGTTGAAAAAATTCACAGTTAGGGTTTACGTTAACAGTTGTAACACATACTAAATGCTTTTTACAGTCTTCTTTTAACAAATAGGCTACAGAGGGGACCACCTTCACTTGGTTACATGCACTTAATTACAGGAAATGCATGACAGTTCTGTCTACTTCAGTGGAACAGCTACTAATTTAGAAATCACATTATTGACAGTCTGCAGCACAGAGGCCTGACAACAGATTTAATTTCATCGTGACAAAGCTGATTAAATGCCAGAAAGAGCCACTCACCCACACTAAGCTTTTTTTCTACCCATGCGACTACATCCTTGGTATATTTTGACCATGCTTTAGCATAGGACAGAGCTGATTCAATTCCACTGTCATTTCTCAGGAGCATGCTATCAACCTCCTCTGCTCGAAGATGTCCTGCAAATAAAGCATCGAACACAAAGAAGTGATTTTTAGATGTGACCACACACTGAGAGCAAAGCCAGTATTAGCCAACTGTGAATGCTTAAGCAGCTCTGATCTTGAGTTGGTCTTTAATGCTAGTTGACTCTAAACAGGGCTGACAGAGGTTTTAGAACAAATTAAAGGGTCACAGTGTTTTATCTGGAGTAGTCATATGGTCAGCATAACTTTCTTCAAGAAAGTGACCCAACAAAACACCAATCATATGATGACATACAGAAGAGCTTCAGGCCTTGGTTCTTTTCCCTGCCCTGAAAAACAACCAAGTTGATTATTTACAAAAGAATAAAACCTCTGCAATATCTTTTTTTTTTTTTTTACAGTGAAGTTTTAATGGCAGCATGGGTGCAAAAAAGTGGCAAAGGAACTTACTTAAAACACTTTTAGAAGAAATAAAACACGCATATACAAAATGGTGTTTATCAATGTTAAAAGAATTGCCTACCTTGAATATCATCCCTCTCATGCAGTGAGCCCCCAGACTCCACAGAAAGATTCTCAAAAGACTGGTGTACAAGAAACAAAACATTAAGTTAGCAAAGAAAAGCTCTCACGGGAACTGACAGGCTAGCAAAATGGCACTATCCTTTCCCCCTTCCGCAGATAAAGCAAATTGCACCACAACTCCCTCTCAGCTAAGGCACAACACCTTCTGACCTTCCACAGCTGCCAAATGAGATGTAATAAATAGCAAGAAATCATTATATACCTTTAAACCAACAATCTTGAAAGGCTGTGATGAAAGAGTCAACAAGCTTTGTTAAACAATTAGGTGAGTTCCAGCTTTTCTTAGGTCCTTACCTATCTTCTAAAACCATTTCATACAGACCTAATGTCATATACATATAACAGCCATCATTCTACAAGCCGTTAGAATTCTGCATTTCTTCCACAAAGGAATAAAGTTATTCCTCCTAAATTACTTGCAAGTGTGCACAACTGACTTGCTAATGAAGCCCTGACAATCAGTACAACCTGACAGAATGTAATCCAATAATAAAAGGAATTTAGCACATCATGTCATCCCTGCCTTTGTCCTCATGCTGCATTTTGCTACCCCTTTAATTGTGCAAGTTGAACTATTTGTAGGACTGTGTTGTAGATCTGACTGCTCAACAAATTTACATAAACAGTTTACACTATCCCCTTAAAAACAAAACCAAAACAAAGAAAAATGACAAACCCTACATCATTTTACATAGATAAACTACTCTTGACAACTTCAAAGCACAGAACAGATAGAAAACAAAGGCTAAGAAATAGCTGCAGAGTGTCCTTAAGTTTTACAAGAACAGTTTGTTTCCACTTAGATTTGGTAATGGTTTATTTTCAGACATTCGCTAAAATGGAGCACGGTATCAATGATGCAAGTAAGTTTTGGTTTGTTGGGGTTTTTTAATGTAAATGAATCATAAATCATATAACGATCTCTCAAGAATAATTGCTAACTTCACAGAAAAAGCAGCTTTTCCATAGACAAAAACATGCAAGACATTAATCATCAACTACATTGAACAGAATTAAACTACAGTCTAAAGAGCTGCTCCATTCCTAAAAGTGGAATATTAGTGTAATTGCTGTCTAACATAGGAAAGTTTTAACAAAATGGAAGGGCATTTCCAGAACAGTTAGAAAATGTAACCAAAGCTGTCCGTCAACCAAACCATTAGAAAAAAATAAAAATCTTAATTTAGCGATGGATCAATGTTCAGTTACAGAGAAAGTTTGAATATTCCTATATTTAGTTGTGGTCCTAAAAATTATTTCCCATTCTGTAAGACCTAAATCATTGCAGTCCTGAAAACTGTTCAATCCTTCCCAGTACGTCAGGCACACAGACTAATTAGGGCAGCTAATCAAAGACCACTCACCCTTTCACATTCGCCCCACTGCAAATATGTAATACCACATTTTGAAAGCAAACAGACAAATACTTTTACATATGTCCTACAACTTTTTATCAGAACTCAATCCATACAGCTTGCCCTCTCAAGCAATCAATGACTCATCCTGGCAGTCCTAGCAAAAATTAAAAGCCTGAATTCTAGATAGATTTCACTTCAAATTCACAGTCTTTCTTTTTTTACCTGTTACCCAAGACCCTCACCCTGAGAGAGGCAAATCTCTTCACGTGTTTTGAAAATTTTATCCTACTCCTTTATTATGCTCTTAGATCTGCACAGCATCAAATAACATTCAAATAGCTTGTTGAGTAATGAAAGGTCAGACATGTCTCATCTCTTCCAGTGTATTCTAAAGCACTTCTGTTTTTAATTAAAAAATATCTTTGCTTCCACCTTGTATTTCTGGTTGCACTACAAGGGCTAAAATGAGAACAATTACATTTGCTAACAGGGGGTATACAGATCATGTAACTTAAACTTCCAAGTGGAATGCCTGAAGTAAAGAATGTAGACTCACCTGCAGTCAAGAGAAGCAAGATCAATGTTGCCCACCCTTCTCCCCCTTGGAGCAATCCTCAACAGCTTAGTTAGTGAAGTCCCTGACTAAACAGGCTATTAAAATATTTCTCCTTAATCAACCCTCAAAAAATTTACATGTTAAATTCTACCAAAATGTTATGCTCTATCTGTTTAAGATACAGCAAGCTACTATGATCAACCACTGAACATAAACATCTACAGTAAAAGTTAATATACCTCAAACATTTTGCATTTAACTCCTAACACTCAACTCCTATCTGGCCTCCAAATTGCTCTCTGAATTGCAGATACAAATGAAATGATTCATCTGTTAAAGGTGTATTTATTTTCCTAAATGAAAATGTACTTAAGACAGATTTCTAAAAAATTGAACCATTTATTCTACCTGCTTCGAAATTTATAATTGTTCACCTCTTTGTTAGGAAAAGCAAGAGACATTATAAAGGGCTTTTAAATATAAGCTGGTGACTTCCGAAGCACCTAGAATAGAACTCCTTCATTTCACTGTATTCTAGCTTCCCCTTAGCCTTCCCCCACTCCTGTGTTCAGAAGAATGACCTTCTAGGCAATCATTCACTTCACAATTCAATATATAAGACCATCTCATTCTACAGGCATATATTTTTGCAATGCAAAACCATTTCAAGATTAAAATGTTGGCAAATTCATCACCTTCCCTGTCCTGGTGAACCAATTACATGAACTAGTACTTGTTCAAATAATCTCATTTAACTTACATGAGATGCTGGCTTCTATGCTGTTTCATTTCATACTCTTTATCAGCAACCTGATTCTAAGTTTTCTGCGCAGCCTGCATATTTTTTATGAAGATTATTTTTTTGTAGCAACTACAGAAGTAGAATTTGTATGATAACCCATCTTTCTCCCATATGTGTTATCAAACATAGTGAAAATTTAAAAATACTACTTCTCAGCTGTAGCTACACAGCACTGCTATGATCAAGTTTGTGTGAAGGAATGCTAAGCCTTAAGTGTGTTTCATAAAAGCCTTTAAAAAACCCCACAATGTTAAATTTTTAACCTTGCTACAACTTAGCTTGTCACACATGCTAATTACTAACTGCTTTTACTTTGCATGTAACTTCTAATTTTATTTAATTCACTTGAAAGTCTGCTTCAGGATACACAAAAATTTAGAACAGAATTTGGGACAGGGCATTTTTCAGTCACACCTTCACAGTTCTAAAAGGGGAGTTTAAAATGCTAATGTTTTTCTTTGACTACCTCTAAGTTGACAGTTCTCTTAGTGAATTGTTGCTGAAACAGTTAACAGCACAAGCTGGGTAATGGAAGTTTATTTTGTAATGAATATTAGTCTTTAAAAGCCAAAAAGAAGTCATTAAACCTTTAGTTTCTAGGTTTAACAGGTATATTCTAACTATTCCACCATGCAAATCATTCAAGTATCTTACTTTTCAGTATCTATTTTCACTTGACCACTTTAAAAAAATCTCAGAAGCAATTACAGCAGGTTATCATTTACGTAGTTGAGCCCTAGACCTGTTGAGTCACCACTATCCTTTAGAATACACTGAAGTCTTGGAAACCTTGAATACATATTTTTCATGGGTTTAATCTAGTTTTAACACTCAAATTCTCCAAGCCTCTTAGCCTCATGATGCACAGAGCTTCAGTGGAAATGCAAGTCTCCTTTAAAAGATATCATTCCACACTCCAAGAGAACATGTTTAGCCTACCCGACTTCTCCGAGATACAGGAAGCCCCAATGACGAGCCATTGTCTACATCTCCCATAAGGAAGTCTGAAACACTGCCAGAAAAACAAAGAATTGAATTGTGTTACTTCATTACTTTACCTCACCAAGCAATTTTGTATCACTGAAAACAAAAATTCAGATAGTGTCTAACATCCTTTGAAGGTTCTAAAAACCATTTTAAGAAGTGGTCTTATATTCCCTGCAATTTCTATACCATCACAGATTTCCTTGTTAAGAAAAAAATCCAAACAGACTAACACCCAAAGCAGTAAAATTATTCTAGATGTGGTTAATTTAAATTAGTTTCTCAGTTAATTTGTGTCCAACAGAAAACTAATGTTTTTGTTGTTGTTTAGCCTTAATTTGATTCAGCTCTTTAAAAATTCCTTCTGCATTCCAACTTACACGTTTCCAAAGGTGAATGCCAATGTGTCAATGGAAGAAAATACTTCACTGAAGAGTTCTCTCTTGTTGTCTTCGTTAACTTCTTTGAAGTTCACCGCTTAAGAAAAAAAAAAAGAAAACCAAAGGGTTAGAGGTGAGGTCAATCAAGCAAGTTTACTAGACCTAAAGGCAAATTTTATACACAGTCTCCTACAGAATATTCAACATTATACTCTTCTTAATAATTGAAAAAACACAGTTTTAAAGAAGATTAGTAAGAAAATAAACACTAAAGGAAAGAAATTAACACAATCCAGATGCTTCCCACAATGAAATCAGAATACTTTTTCACTTCCTGTATCTTCCCACTTAGGAAGCAGTTTTGTGTGGGAACATGTTGGTAATGTGATGGGAAGAGAAAAAACAGTCATTTACCAACAAGAGTCAAATCACACAGCAGCAGCACTTCCAAGCAGCTCACAAATGCAGTCAGATATTTGAAAAATTGTTTCTTTTCTGAGTAGAAATTTTAGAATTCAGAACAGGAGCTGTCATTTATGGGGGTGCTCCCCCAAATGTATGCAATCCAGAACACAGCATTTCTGGCCTGAGTACAAGCAAACAGAAAGGTGTCAAAAGGTAATGTCCACTGCAAAACCCTTTAAAGCCCCTCAGTTTTTCCCGCTAAAAGTGGAGAAGAAACTCAGCATAATAATTGGTGACCCATAATAGGAAGAGCAGTGTTGCTAGACAAACTAGATGGTTTAAACTGATCAAGTACATAGGCCCTCAACACTGAGCATTTAGCATGCTTTCATGACACACTGGAATAATGAGACAAGATGAATGATTCATCCAGAATTTCTATTAACAACTACCAAACAAAGAGGGAGAAAGAAGACAAAAAGCACGACCATTTTTGTCTGTTTCCAACTTCACTCCTTAATCACTGTGACAATGACACACATACAGGTAATTCACCACATTCATCACTTTTTGTAAAACCCATAACAAGGTTAATTTCTGTATCTTCCTTACAGTTTGAGTACAAATATGGAAATAATAGGCTACACAATGACTTCTAGAAGTATTAAAAAATAAAATCAGGTTAAAATGTTGCTCATTCTATACACATTTTCTTAGCAAATTCAATTAACAGGCTTTAATCTTAAAAAGTATTCAAACTTCCTGCCAGGTGCCTAAACACTAATGGGTAACAAAGTACAGTAATCTGCTTTCCCATTAGACTTCCTTTGTGAAAGGAAAAGTTTTTAACCAGTAAAGTTATACAGCTAAATCCATTTCTTTCTACAGAGCATGCCAACAGGCCTGATGAACATTTTTCTAACTATTTCTATACAAAGCTATTACAGAAAATACATGTTCTTCTCATGGGCTATTTTTACAATTACTTGCCGATATGGAATGTGTTGTACTAAGCCTACAGCAAAAAACAATCACCACATGTTACAAAAATATTACCAGTCTCTGTTGCCACAGTTCACTGCTAAACTACAGCTTCTCCCACCTCTTTGTTCTGCTGCACTTTGTAATTACATAAAAAAATGCCTCTGGCACCTTCAATTGAAATGAGATTTAACAAAGGTCCACAGATGAAAAATTTTTTAACAACTCTGTAAAATGCAGTGGCTTTATTTTTATTTTTTTTTTAAATTCAGTTTAGTTGAAAATCTCAACTTTCCAAAAATAAGTTTGCTTATCCAAACTTTGTATTCCAAATCATTAAGCAACAACAGTTACTATGAGACCTATTGATTACCAGCCACTGATGACTGGAAAAATCATTTGAGTGCTCGCATGAAATACAAACTGTTTCAAAATTAAAAGGAACTAACAAAAACTGTCTATACATTCAAAGCACTTACCACCAAAACATTTGTATATCCATTAGTCGCAGTGTCTTCAGAGAAGCAGCCCTTCTTTCACTTAGTTAACAAGACACTAATGTAGAAAGACTTTCTCTAAAGAAATGCCGCCTGTTTCGCTCTGCCTTCCTGTTCCAGGAAGAGTTTTGTTAAGGTTTACAGTTTATATGCCAGGCAAATCCTTTCTTTTCAGGATCCATCCCAAAAGGAATAACCAATCTCAAATTTTTCAGAATTACCACTTCTCCCCAAACAGGTTAGTCCAATTTCTTAGTAATTCAGTAGAACACAAACAGTTTTCTTCTAGCTTACCACCAGAGGAATGCTGATGTACTTAACATCAACTTTAAACCACGCACTCTCTTTCCCCAGGACATCCTGACTGCACACAATGGCTCCTGACAACAATGAACTATAGTAATCTTGCCATGTCTGGAAATGACAACTATCTATCTATAGTTCTACAGATTTCAAAGTAAGTTTACAATTTGACAATCCTTTTAAGTAAGATTTCAGATGACACAATGAACTTCAGAAAAAATCTTACAGTGGTGATAACCTTAAAATCTAAATCCAGTATCTGAAATGCACATCTAGCTTATAGTGGATCTTTATTTCCAAAGCTGTCTTAAAACTGAGGTGTGTTTGGCAATCTCATCAAAATGCTGCAAGATGCTGTTAAGTTTGAGCTCTTCGGTCATGCCATCAAAACCTTTCTGAATCAAGCCCAGACCAGTCCGGGGAACCTGAAACAGCCATGGAAGTTTTGGAAGTGAGAATCCCAAGAGCTGAAGTGATGCCTGAGGACATTGGGGTAATACTTCTGAAGCTAAGAAGAGGCTGACAACTGTCAAGATCCAAGAGCAACCAGCACCTTTAAAAGGCGATGCTTGGACAGTTCACAGCAACCACAGCACAGCTCCCAAGCACACAACCCATGGGACCATGGTAAGGTCTGCAGAAGTTCATTTGCTTCCTCAACACCCTCTGCACAAGCACATGCAGGACTGGCAGCAGGAACACCACCTTGCCAGCTGTCTACCAAGCCTGGACAAGTCAAAACCAAGTTTGCAGAATTTGCTCTTTTCAGGCATATTTTCTCATTCCTAATAGACATACATGGTACCATCACAAACTGTTTTTTAAGACAGGAATACATCTTCAATCCATACTTTACTACCTGACTTTTAAGCAGTAAGCAACTGGATGACTTCTTGGAACTGAATACCTTTACAATCAATTTTATCTTTAAACTGCCAATACTTCCAAGAAACTTTCAGAACTATTTCAAAACCAAAACCACCACCCAGGCAAACAAACAAAACAAAAACCCAAACAAAAAACCCCATGAAACAACCAAGACAAAAAAACCCCACATGCCCTCTCCCCAAAACAAAGACTTGCAATGCTTCTTGTTATTACCTCTCTTCTTTACAAATGTATAAAATAAATGGGGGGAGAAGCCTGAGTAAAGACTAGTAGTACGGAGACTGGAAAGGGGCAGAAGAGTATTCTTGGAATCTCACAGCTCAAGAGGATCAGCAGGCTGTCCAGGCCCCACTGTTCTACTTTCAGTTCTTAGTGTCCTATAATTTTACCAGCCTGTATTTACTACCAGGTTTGGCAGCCTCCTCAACTTGAGCTGGATGCCAACAAGACAAGTTTGAAGAGCTGATTCCTTTCCCCTCCATAATAAATTTTGCTCCAAATTTAAATCACAGGTACACCAACAAAACTGAAATTACTTTATCTTCCTTGAGTATTTCATTTTGATGCAGAACTACTACAAAAAATCTCCATGCTTAAATAGGAAATTTCTACAAGTGCAATTTTCAGCTTTACCAGGAATCTGTGTTCATTCTAATGATTCAGTTAAATCAAGAGCTGTAATTTAGAGCAAAAGAACAGCACAAACTTGAATTCAACATGCATTCAGGAAAACTATATACTCTAGGGCCATCAACTATTTAAGGGCACTGAGTGGGAAAATAACTACAAATATCATGGTGTGCCAGACTGGGAAGTGACTTCCAGAAGCAGGAGTCTAAACAGGTGCCAAGCAAGATGCTTCATTAAGTTTCAATCTTTCCAGGTCAAGTGAGGTGTCATTTAAAAGACACACTCCACGAAGCACTCAAGTAGGCAAGTATAAGTACTAGAGTCCAAAGAGGACCAATGAATGGTCACGTCTGAGATGTAATCAGAGAAATCAAATGTGTTATGTCCCATCCCATTGCCCACCCCCACCATTTTCCTTCAACCTCAGTCCAAAACAGTACAAGTCTGACATTATCTGTTCTGCCAAGCATCGTTCTCTGTAGCAAAATTCAGATAACATTACAGCTAGTTTTTCCTTCAATCTGTCTAAAAGGAAAAGCATTAGGCATCCAGAGCACAACTACAACCACATTTATATCATTCCCATTCTAAGGCCCTGAGAGGCTTGAAAGAGGGACATAAGCACTCTAATTTTTGTTGGCATTCAAAATACTTACACTTGCAGTAATTTAAAGGGAGCGGTCTCTCTGCACTGGACATTATGTTTAAAGCACAGAGCAACTTGTCATTTATGAGAATACTTCCTAAGACAGAGTCACTGAGGTTCTAAAGTTATTGTAACTGATTTATGAAGAGCAAAAAGCATTAATTTGTTAAAATAGCAATTTTTCCCTATATGAAGTTCCAGAGACAAGCTGGATTTGAAACCCTGGCATTATACAAAGACTCAAAAGATAGCGGGTGGAATCACATACAAATCCCAGCTTGTTTCTATTTCACCCTCTCCTAAATAAACATCAGAAGTTTTCCATGCCAGGTTAATTTTCTTCCCAGTCATAAATCTGGCTACAAATACACAGTGCTTCCATATCTTTTTATAGTTTTGTCTCTAATGACAAGAAACAGATGAGTCACATGAACTTCTTTCATAATGTCACATTTACACAGACGGGGAAGACAGAGGAAAAAGGATACTGGTTCTATTCTACCAGCTCCTCACATTCTTGAAACTTCCTGTTTATTCAAAAGCTACATTAACTCTAGTGAAACAACCACAGGTGAAAACATGTGAATGCATGTGTTACATATAGGCCACTATAAGCAAACTTGAAGTCTAACATGCTTTCAATTCACCATAGTATGCTGTATTTTTGCTTCCACTTCCTCAGTACCAGCAGTCAGTTTGAATACAAACATGGAGCAGTATGATCCTCGCACAAAAACCAAACAGGTGCTAAAGACAAATCATCTTCACATATTCCACAGGTTATGTTGGAGGAGGTGGTCAGTTTTCATACAGCAAAGGTTTTGCTGTTCTCAGAGAAGTAGGACTCAAGTACCAGGCAGAAAGAGCTGAAGTCTTGGAACTCCCCATTTTCATCTCCAGAGATGTGAGGAATACAATATGGGTCTGAGCAAAGACTGACAGGCATTACCAAAATCTTCATATCAAAGTACTTGCTTGTATCAATGGCTACAAATATTGAGGTAGGACTAAGACCATCATCTTTAGCATGATCTAGGGTTCCCTTTCCTTGCAATTTTATGGCCAGGTCACACAGCCTGGATCACAGGAACAACAATTTGCCACAGAGCAAGTTTGTGTTTCCTTTAGCCAAAGAATCACAGACTGGTTTGGGTTGGAAGGGACCTTAAGAGATCATCTTGTTCCAATCCCCCTGAATGGCAAGGGACACTTCCACTAGACCAGGTTGTTCAAAGCCCATTCTGACCTGGTCTTGAACACTTGCAGGAATGAGGCAGGGACAGCTTCTCTGGACAACCTGTTCTAGTCTCACCACCCTCACAGTGAAGAGTTTCTTCTGTATATCTAACCTAAACCTGGCCCCTCTCAGTTTAAAGCCATTCCCCCTTGTCCTGTCACCACATGCCCTTGTCAAATGTCCTTCCCCAAGCTTTCTTGTAGCCTCTTTAGGTACTGGAAGGGGCAATAAGGTCTCCCCAGAGCCTTCTCTTTTTCAGACTGACCAACCCCAACTTTCAGCCTGTGTTCATAAGATAAGTGGCTCCAGCCCTCTGATCTTCTTTGTGACCCTTCTCTGGACTCACTACAACAGGTCCGTGTCCTCCTATGGGGGGCCCCAGAGCTCAGTGCAGTACTCCAGGTGAGGGGCGTCTCATGAGAGGGGAGTAAAGGGGGAGAATCCCACTGCTGGCCATGCTGCTTTTGATGCAGCCCAGGATTGGCTTTCTGGGCTACAAGTGCACGTTGCCAGGTCATGTTGAGATTCTTGCCAACCAACATCCCCAAGCTCCTCAGAGCTGCTCTCAATCCATTCTCTGCCCAGCCTGTGTTAGTGCTTGGGATTGCCCTGACCCAGGTGCAGAACCTTGCACTTGGCCTTGTGGCCTTGACCATGAGGTTTTCATGGGCCCACCACTTCTCAAGCCTGTCAGTGTCCCTCTGGTGGCAACCCTTCCCTCCAGAGTATCAGCCAGACCACGCAGCTCAGTGTCATCATCAAACTGCTTGAGGGTGCACTTGATCCCACTGTCCGTGTCACCAGCAAAGATGTTAAACATCATCAGTACCAATACCAACCTCTGAGGGTACATCACTGTAATGATCCTGTAGCAGGAGTCTTACAGTTCAATTTTCAGTACTGTCAAACCATTGCCAATGAGAAAATTATCTGTAGAGTTAATGTAACTAAGTGGGGGAGCAAAGTCAAAACATGAGTTCCAGCTCAAGGACAAAAACTGTTACCGTAACAACAAACTCCTTTCATGCCTTTTTCCTTTAAGAAGTGTCTCATCATACAAGATCATATTTAAGACAGTTCAAGGGATTTATGGCTGAGAACAGACTTTTCTTTTGTACCTAAAGTATGGTCTTATAACTTGACCCACTTGAACACATTTGACAGAAAAATGGAAGCCATAACTGCACTGCTTCTGCACTAAGTGTCATTCTCACAACAATAAAGAAAGTAGTTGCTTTCAGAAATTTTTAATTACATAATATGCACAGTGCTTTCCTAAGAGTAGTTTGTCTTTCTATACAGAAAATAACGCAATCCCTCCATGACTTTAGCCCCTCTTAAACTCAATATATTAACACTGAGTGAACTCTACAACACAGGTGTTAGTAGTAAACTGCAAACATATTAATTACATCCACTAAAATNTAAAAAGTATTTCTTCTGCTCACTATCAAGGTAAATGAACAGATAAAACAGCCAAAAAACTGCTCAATGAAACCAGGTAGAAACAGAAAGCATATAAAGAATTGTATGCAACACCAGTGCATCTGCCCAGGGTTCAGTGCTTGAAACTATATGATGGAACACTGCATGAAGAAGAGAAAAAAACAAGTATCAAATTCAGAAGGCTGCAAGTACTCTGAAGGAATGGATTATGTAATTCAAAGTGCTAAATTCTCTACTCCTGAAGTAAAAGGGTAGAGAGAACACATGAATCTACATCTGGAAAACTGGTTTAGCACTAGAACTACAGAAAGTGACCTTGGACTTATCATGGACTTTTAAATTGAACATAAAAATTGACAAAAAGCCAACATGATTGTGTACTCAATCAACAGCGTTACCATGCAAGACAAGGAAAATAATTCTACTGCTTTACTCTGTAAACTTGGACAGTATAGACAGCCATCAATTTGGGGCACTGCACATCAAGAACAATCTTAATAAACTATGCAGTCCGGTGAGGACAGATATTGTTGCAGTGGTTTTTGAAAACATGATTTAGCAAACATTCCTATGATACAGTTTACTTGTATACATTCTGTCATTTGTCCTCAACGTTTCTAACAAAAGAACAGTTGTTCACTGAAATTAGGGGAGAATGGAAGACACAGTAATCTCACCATAGAACCTAAGCAAGGAAACAGCTTGTCCTAAGTGGATGTAGAATTATATTCAGTGAACATTTAACCTGTTCTCACAGGTATATATCTGACTACCATTGTATGTGTGCACTTAACTCTCCCCAAGATCAACGAGCAAACAGCAATCTCTCATGGATACCCTCTGCATTTCTACGGTTATGTATAAATCTCTAAAGCAACTTCAGAAGTTACAGAGTTATAGTACTAAGATCATTCCTAATATCAGGTACAGATCTTTGGGAAACTCTACATGTAGCAGGAAGAAAACGCAAAGTAGACTGCTACCACCTGCCAAGATCAAAGGAACTGCCAAAACTATGTATCAGTAGGAAGAATACATAAGAAGCTTGGAAGAATGCGAGACACAGGAATCAAGCAGCTAAATACCTTGGCATTTTAACTCATATTCTGACTTTACTGAATAAGCCATGTATATTCAGACATACCAAGATTATTAGGAAACAAGAGGGGAAACTCCTAGAACAAGGAGAAACACTCAACTATGTGTCCCTGAAGGAAGATATTCTATATTATTTAACACAGGCAAGAGGTGGAGATTTAACCGTACACAAAGCTGGTTCCATAGTAATATACCAGACTTATTCCAGAGCAGGGAGAGCTGCAGTTGAGGGTTCCCCAGGGAAGAAACGGGTATGGTTCATGGGGCTGGAACAACTAAGTGCTTAACTATTTGCTTTTGTGGAAACATCGGTCAGCAATAAAAAGTATTAACATATGTCTGCAAGGCACTTTTTTTGTTGCTGTTGACACTTTTACCATGGCTATGATCCATCTGTTTCATGAATAACTGTTAGGCCATTCAGATTTGGATTGCTCATGTAGGTATTTCTTCCGTTGATATAAATACAATACCACCTGTACAGATTCACAGAATTAGGCAAAGATTCTTGGCAAATCTCAAAGTAGAAAAATGTCAGGTTTATTACTCTCTGAGACTCTGCAATACACAGGTAAAGAAAAGCTCAAAGTCACAAAGGTTTGTGCTTTTAGAATTGGAGGTGTGTTTGCAGTTAGCTTCCTATAAACAGAATTTTATCACATCAATGTGATAAGCTATTTAATATTATAAATACCTTTTCTAAGTGAAGAGTAAATAAGTATTGAAGTTTTACTCTTAAAAAAACCCAGTTTCTTCTGTATACATAGAATTCTATCTATAATTCCAAGGCAGAGTCAATCAAGTCACTAATCACAAGAATTTTCCAAGAATATGAAAGGTAGTAATTCCTTACCTTTTACTTTTGCAATAACTGTTCCTGCAGCACTAAGAATATCAACTGAATTTAGGGTCTGATGCTTATTTATCACTGCTTTTAAAACACGCAGCAACTCCCCTAGGCGTTCATGCACTACTTGATGCAGGTCTTCTTGATTCTCTAAAAAAAAGTAAAGGAGAAACTACATTAAAACACTGAATTAACACTCAAATACATTACAAACCACTTTGATGGTATTCAGCTGCATGGAATTCTAGGCCGTACTGAAGCTGGGCCTGTCTCAAACAAAGACATTGTGGAAAAAATAGTTATACCAGCAGTTGCCTACAGGTTACTTGCAATTTTGTACATCATTTACATATGAACTCATTTCACACAAAGTCAAACTTTAAGAAAAAAGAAAAAAAAAAGAAAAAGGTGTGTGTGGGGAATTCTACACCAGTACCCTAAGGCTTTTGAATTGAACCATCTTTTTCTCACATCAATCACTATTTTGATAATTATACATATGCAAAAAAGGTACCAACAGAAACAGATTTGGATTGTTCATTCAATATTCCTTCACCTGATACAAATTCTACACAATTTCTGTAAATTTTAGAATTAAAGAAACATTTCTGGCAAACGTTGACTAGTTTTTAACTCAAATATCAGTGAAATTTTAAACATCCCTAGTATAGAAGCCTAGAGCTGCAAAGGTCCATCTTTAAGCACGTCAATCCTGATAAATAAGTTGAACACTTGAATTATTTTGTGCATTAGGGCTAATCAGAAAAATTCTCAAAACACACGCTCCAAGATGGTGATGCTTTTTACAGCATATGTCTCTTGCTATGTGCCTCTACTTCCCACTCTTACACTTTTTTTAAAAATTAGTTCTTGTTGCATGCACAGGTTTAACCACAAGCTCTTCTCTTCTGTTACAGAAGAGGTGCTGGTGCATAGAATTAAAGTTTTACATGTACTAGAGTGCTGCGTTGCAAGTTGTGGTAAAAAGCTTTCAAATTCAGGAAAGTCTAGCTTATGAAAAAGAAAAAGAGGATCTAGTACAAGCTGACTCACTTCCCCACCGAGCAAAAAGGAACAGCAACTCTGTGTTGTCTGTGGCCATGATAACAAACAGGTCAATACAGACAATTACAGTACAGTGCAAACTGATCCAGTGCAGCTCAGAGAACAGTTTCAAATCGGAGCTATTTTGTTTTATTGCATTTATTGTATTTAGGCTAGAGGCACTTAAATTTTTCTGAGGAATAAGCAAAGTACAATAGGACACATCAGTACAGTATATCACTGCTGTCAGGTGGGGGGCAGTACATACAGATTGCATACAATTGTATCAGGTGCAATAGCAAGACTCCTAAGGTCTGCTGTGTTTCAGGCTTTACCTCCCTAGATGTGAAAAACCAGATTTCCCCCCCCCCCACCCCTTTCAGACTAGTTTATACATGGTCAAAGGAAAAACCTTGACTCAGGAAGTGGACTAAGGCAAAAACTTTATCTACCATTCACTGGCACTTTGCATGTTTTTTCCTGCTGGAAGGGAGTAGGAAGCTCTATCTGTAACAGGACACGCAAAAGTCTAGAAAAACCCATTTACACAGCAGTAAATTAAGAAAGTTCTATGCAATTTGTTAAAGAAACTTAGTCATGTCTTTATCTTCATTTAAACGTACACATAATGATTTTTAACTGAGAACTCAAACACAGCAAAGGAAAAAAATGTCAAAAGCCTGGTACTAAACAAGGCCATGATTCTGTGCTTCCACATTAGCAGCAGAGGTTGTTTATGGCAAGCACACATTGATCTACGGGCATACTATAGCTCAGAATTTGGAACTTATTGGAGAAAGTAATACAGGCTTGAAGCAGTTTCCATCCAAGCAACAACAGCAGAAGCTAGTGAAAGATTAGAAATTATAAGCCCC
Organism: Grallaria varia; assembly: GCA_013396735.1. Lineage (NCBI taxonomy): Eukaryota > Metazoa > Chordata > Aves > Passeriformes > Formicariidae > Grallaria > Grallaria varia. Next base: position 1,132,518 of record VWZG01011231.1, on the reverse strand, counting down.
ATGACAATAGCAGGCAGAATCAATTGCTTATCCATGTCTTTCAGTTATATGTAAACACATCAGATGATTAAACTGAGCAAGCAGGAGCCAGATTCAAAGCAGAAAAGGATGATTCTTCATGTAAGAAACCTGTGCAGTCTCTTGCCAAAACACAGAACTGGCACAAGAAGTTTGCATGGAAACAAGGAGAGACTAGACAAGTTCTTTTAAGTTTCCCTGTGGGTTACTAGTGAGTCAATAAATGCCTCAGTGGGTCTGGCCATGGGTTCTGCTAGCTTGTGCCTTTCACAGCAGTGGGTGATGCTGCTTAGGAGACTACACTAGACTGGCTGCTTTCAGCAGTCCAGTCACCCAGCATCCACAACTGCTGCACCACAGCTGTTCCTGTGCACTTTAGTAACTACTTACAGATTTGGTGTCTTTAAATTCCTTTTGAACCTGCCTCCACAACTTCATTTCACTCAAGTACTCTACTCTTTATGGAGCTACTAAGCCTTGTACTAAAACAAACAATGTAACTTACAAGAGCTCAAGAATTCTCCTCAGCAAAAACAGTTCAAAGGGCATGTCCAACTTATTTTTATTTTTCTCTAGCTATTCACTTTTGGCAATCATTGGAGCTCAGACACTGAGTTAGACACAGCTTTAGCTTAAGACAGTATTACAATTCCCACCTTCTAACACTCAAGAGAAATTTTACAGCTGTCAAAATGAAACCAAATAATTTTAATGGTCCCTTCAGGCTTTAATCCATCAAAGCCTCAATTGTACTTCATCAGTGCAGGAATAAATTGCTGTTGGGAGTACCAGGCAGCTCCAGGCAAAGGCAATGAGGAAAATGAAAGAAGAGTTGTGCTGATGCCCAGAGACCCAAAGTGGATCAGTCAGCATAGAAAACATATCTCAAAATTATAGTCACATGTTATCTTCAGGGATTAGGATGTTTAAAGGTAATTCAAATTGGTTCACTAAGAAATGTGTAGTGTGTAAATTTCAGTTTTGAAGGAGATAGTCTAATAGACTATCTGTTAGTCTAAGGAGTTCATATCTCATCTCTTCTTACAGATCTCCAGAAGTACACAAATATTCCACAATCTTTCATTGGAACTAATGATTTATATTGGCAGGACTGGGACTGGCTTTTATGAAGGCATTTGAAGGCTCAGCTGCCTCTGTCTAACCAGAATATGTGCAGTCCTCACACAAAAAGAATGAACACTGTGGTCAACAGACTAGAGACAAAGGTGTCCCTGTCTCCTGATGCACAGATTTTTTACTTCTGTCTGGAGAGAGAAGTGCCTAATCACATAACCACATCCCATTGCCAGATCCTTCTGGCAATCTGGTGCATAGACTTTTGGACCCCTAACAAACAGGCCACAAATCAGCTGAATCTATCTAGAGATTACTGTCAGTTTGAGAGTGCCCAGGAAGGAATGCATCACAGACATAGATCAAACTGCATGAATTACTCTTTGGAGTTCAGTGTGACCCACAACTACAGACTTGTCATTACATGATAAAAAATTCTCTTAAGGTTCCTTACAGATTAGGTGAAGGCAGAAAAAAATACAGAAGACTTATTAATGCATATCTGATCCCCAAATGCAGTTTCTTAGTATTAAAATTTGATAGTATCCTACCAGAACAACAGAGTTGGGGAAAAAAGCAAAATAAGTGGGAGGGGAAGAAAGAAAGAAAAAAAACCAAACTTGAAGAGGACACAAGCCTCTTCAAGTCTGAAACAGAAGCAGCAAGCTTCAAAGCGAAATGCAAGATGAAAACATCTGCTGAGTTGAATTAGATGTTTATCATACCATCCAGGAGAACACTATCACTAAAATAATGCACTCAAGCACGAGATTAGTTATTTGTACTCTCAAAAGTAACAGTCTGGCAAGACACACAGCTGAGATTTCTTTGTATTCCATCACAGTATCATTTGTTTACAAAATATCTGAAACATTGTTTCTCTGCCTCCAGAAGACAAAAGGTCTGTGACACCAGTGGGGCCTGGGGAGAGGTGGGGGCAGAAATCATCAGGAACCACAACTACACTGCATTCAGTGATTAGTACCGAACAGACACTAAACCAGAGACTTCCTGTTCAGGACAGATTTAGAAACTTCAGGTAGCAAAACAGTCTAAATATGCCAGATCAACAGAAACACATTTTAATGCTAAGACCAAAACAAAAGTAGAGCACATACTGCCTACGTGAAAGGAATGCATGAGGAAACGTATCTCCAACAAGTTCCCACAGCAATTCAATCTGACTTAAGCAGTCATGAAAAATACTTTCAGGTTTTTTTCTGTCTCATGTATTACTGTACACATTTATCTACATGAAGTCGAGCATGAAATTCTCCAATAAATGGATGCTATATTGTTTTAAAATCTCTCTCAAGCTTAAATAACATGAATTGCAATACCATGACTAAGATTGTGACCGCTGGTGCTCCTGAAACAAAGAGGACTTCTCTGGGCACTTGAGTTCAGCTGTTCACTCAGGTGACCACAATTTCCTGGAAATCTTCTGGAGGAATGAGTCAGCTCATTACCTCTCAAAAGGAAAAAAACCCAAACTCTTCAAACTGAAGCAGGGCGGGGGGGGGGTGGGTGGTGAGGGGAAAGGGCTTGGAGACAGCTCAGTATCCCATCTGCAAATCTTTCATTAGGGTTTCAACTATCATTTAAAATAGCTGAAAACAAGCTCTTCCAAAATGGAAGCATACGCTGTAGGAGAAGTGGGGAGAGAACAGAGTGAAAAAAGCATGTATTCAAAGCTGACAAACCTAATGCACAAGAATGACAAAACAAAACAGCTGAGAAGTCTGTCAGTGTTTGCCAAGCCATCTCTGTAGCACATTGTTGTCATTAGCATCCCACTCCTCAATGATTTTGGTCACCACATTTTATAACCATTCATCCATCTTTAATGTACAAACACCATAATCTATGTATTTTCTAATTTTAGATATTTCTCAAAGGGAAGCCTTTATTTAGTAAGTTACTAAGCAATAATGGCCTTACAGCTATGGATTCTATTCACGCAAAACAACATCAAATTTGCTCATCAAGCTTGTCAGCGCCAGTCACCCTCCCTGCCAAGCTAGGGCAGGTCACAATACACACAGTCAGGAAAGGCACTGCTGTGTCAGTTGGCTGGCATTCTTTTGTCTGACCCGATTTATTGTTGGCCCAAACGTTTCTGAAGCTGTTTATGTCAACAAATGTTTGCCAGGACAATTTTAAATACAAACTAACAGTTTTCTCCTCCATGGCCACTGCATAGCCTACATTGCTGTTCAAATCCACAGAGAAGAGCTTCTGCACCTAGAACATTAGTGCTTTTTAAACGGCAGCAGACTCTCCTTCTACTACTGAATTTCCACCAGTCACCAGAGGAAGAAAACCACTAACACAACTATTGTTATTCTGTGGCTAAAAGTTCCTTTAGAACTGAGGTTGATCACACTGATGAAAGATATAGTAATGATCAAGATAAAACAACTAAAAAGTAACATACCAGTGAAAAATTCTTGAAGTCAGAATACACGAGACTTTCAAAGCAGATATTCTAGTTCATACCACCTAATAAGGTCCTACTTTCCATAAGAAGTTTTTACAAGTAGAAAGGTACGATTAGTTTTGTCATGCATGCAATGGCCTTCAGCAATGTTAGTGTGGAAAAACCTGCCATGCATACTCTCTACAGCCACAAGTTTACAGACATAGACCAGTCTTTTGCTGAGGGGGAGGTGAAATACTCATGAATTTATCTCACGTCTTGTGAAAAACTTACTATAAACAAGGTTACTTGTATTTTTGTGAAAATATTTTCTCCATCAACCTTCACAAACACGGTAAAGTGCCTTGACTATGATAAGTGTCTACCATAAACTCACTCACTGTATGACTTTACCACAGGAATAAATGCAACTGCATGAGAACACTCAAATGCTGGTTGTAACCACCACCCTCACCAGGTCTAGTCCTCATTTTGAGAATTCCCTTTGTAAATCTGTCGTCCTGGGATCAGCTGGAAAGTGTGTACTTCAGCTCCCTTTTTACTTCCACTGAAATATAAGTCTCTTTAAGTACCACTTCACATCATCTGCATAAATCCCAGCCTCTTTCAGGACAAAGGGAGAAGTCAGACAAAATAGTTTTGCAGAATGGTGATGAGAACAAGCACAAAAACCTGTAAAATGATTTCCCCAATATCTGAATATTTGAATCCAGAACTTTAATAAAGTTTCACCTTATGGAATGCAAATAGTCAGCTCCTCATCACTTTCCATCTTGGAAGGATTCAGAAGAAAGAAGGTTGGGTAACCAACACTTCCATCTGCAACACCAACATCTTAGCTAAAAGACTGTCCACTCTTATTTACTAAAAACCTAATTTTCTACTTAAGTTAAATTATATCCTGTTTCTATTATGTTATATAGAAGGATTACATGATGTCACTAGTTATACCACCTAGGGCGGGGGGAAAAAATAAAATCGAAATTGGAATGAAGGTGATCCAAAGTAGAACAGATTTAAACTGAAATCACATTACTGTCCTCTTCATCAATGTCCATATTCCATACTAGGAAGCTGTCAGCACTCAGGTCTGAATCTGATCTTTCCAGTGAGCATCACAACAAAACAATCATACAACAATGAACTGTGCGGAAACCACCTAATTCCTGTATCTGCAGTTTGGGAAACAGTCCCAGATTAAACCATTTTATTTTTGCCCTCCTCTCCCTGTCAGCCCCATTCTAACATAATTCACAGTCTGGCATATTTGTCTGATTTAACAGAGGTGACTACTACACTCGAAAGATCACAAGAATTAAACACACAGTGAAAACACATTGTGGTTTGACCATAACAAAGTTATCTATGTCACTGCTGTGTCGGCTAGTGTCAAGAAAGCTTTTTTTTAAGGCAATAAATGTATAAGCTAAACGTGATTTTCATTGATTGTATGTATATAAAATGAACAAAACTTTTTCCTTTAATGGTGGTGTAGATATTTCGCTTTTTGATGGCCGTAGTTCAGGAGTGATGACAAATCAGCAGTCTTACCTATCACATTTCTTGCTTTTATTTGGGTACATGCTGCAGCTATAAGGAATGAAACATTTTAAGTCACTGAGAACTAAAAACTCAGAATTTCTGCAAGAATTTATCCTTGTAAACTCTCTAATAAGGCTGGAAGCTGCCAAAGGCATGAGTAAAGTCATTACTTCTTGACCCTGTGTTATGAGAAAGAATTAAAAGCTACCTACCCATCCCTCTGTCAAGAAACATCATACTTCAAGCTTCCAAAACAGTCAATCCTAGCTCTTTTGTTAATCAGTACCATGGCAACGCTGGTTGTCATGGCATTATTAAAAGACACTACACCCAGCTCATGCAGTCTTTGGCAACATGTGCTCCAGAATCCACTGCAACCATTATTTTAATCACAGTGTATTACAGCAATGGAAAATAATCAGTTAAGCAATTATTTCAATAAAGAAAACCTAGGCACATGTGAAGTTTGGTTAGGAATGAGGAAAAGAAAGTACTAAAAATAGTAACCCATAATAACCCCCAGCATTTGATATGAAAGCATTAAAGTTTGGTAAGTTTATTTGATTGGGGTTTTTTTGAGAAGAACAGTACACTGACCCAATTCAGTGAGAATGCATTGACATTTCCTGCAAACAGGCCATTGAATACAATATATTGAAAGTAGCAATATTTGATTTCAGGTTATATATGCAAATTATGTTTTTATAACAGAAGAAAGCATTTAACATTTGGGAAGTCAGTTGCCTATTTACTGTTAAACTAAGTTTTATCTTAAAATTGAGTTGTACAAGTTTGGGTTAAGACAAAAAGCGTCTGGTACTTAGATTTTATTTTTTTTAATTTTATTTTAAGGGTAGAAATTCTCTCTTTACTCTTTGAAATAAACAGAGTGACTGTGCAGTCTTACAATTTTGGCAGAAAAATTGATTTTGGATAAAACAAAACTATCTCACACTAGTTCAACCTTCCAGGTTAAGATTTCTAGCATGATAACCTTTTGTTGCGTACCACAAATACCCAAACAGATTTGTCATTTGCCATCAGGGACTGGCTAAAATACATCAGTCTGTCCATGCAGATTCAACCATTAACCATGTTGATTAGCCTCTGAAGTGACCTTGAGCTGTGGTGGGTTTTGTGTTTTATTAAAATGGGCTAACGTTCCTACTCCATTTCAGTTACAGACCAATTCTGTACTTGTGAAGTCAAAACTTATGTAAGAAGTCTTTCCTGACTACAGATCTAGAGAAAACCAAGACAAAATTAATTTTCAGAAATTAAAGTTACAAAAACAAAAATGTCTTTAAATAATCTCAAAAAGTCAATAAAATAGGTGTACATGCAAAATACGTCAGAATAATCAAAATCTTGTAATTCTACCTACACCGAAAGCAGTTACATATTTTCCTTTTGTTGGTTTGCCGACTGACATCAGCAGAACAGTTGTTACTTCACATTCATTCTGCATTTAAATTCATAGATGAACTCCCCATTTGTGTATGTGGGGAAGCCTTCCAGAAAAAAAACTACCACAATGCAGCTTTTCATTAATCTATTTCAATATGCTGCACACTACATTCCTTCAACTTTTTTATTCTACTAGCCCTGAGATTCCAGTCAGCTAACCTAGATGTGTTCAGCCATGCAGTTTAATCTTTAGAATACATTAATCTTTTATTAACCAGGAACCAGTAATAAAAATTGCTAGAATTTGCTTATTCACCTGTTTCTGATAAATGAGAATAAAAACACTCCATGGCCATTTTAGCCACTTTTTATATAATTTCCCTGAATCTTCCAGGAGATTAAGAATAAAGCTAGGTGAGGATAATGCTTCAGAAGTTTCAGAACACATTTTAAGTTAGAACTGTAAATTGTCCAATGGACAGAAGATTACATTCTTTATGATGAATACATTTGCAATAAGTTTGATCAGTCACAGTTCACCAGAAGGTGATATCCATCAGGATAGGTGACTATACCACTAGTAGCGACTTGTTACTCATTTCTTATTCAAAGGCACTTCACTAAAACTTCGTCAGTCACTGGACTGAACAGCTGCCAATATAAGACACTTTAAATAAACCATCTTATGCTTTAAGCAACTGTGTTTTTTGCATGTTGGTTCAAGTTCTGAAAGCATATGAAGTAATACTCATTCAACATTCATAGCACAAATTTCTGAAAAAAAGAGCAAGTCAGAAAATGAAAGAGAATCCGCAGCAATTTGATCACACGATACCAAACTGGCACACAGAAAGGGTAATATGAAAGTTACAGTTTGTTCATTCTAAATAAAATTAATGTAACCTTTGCTAGCCAACATCAAGAGATTATCAAAGAATACTTGATCTTTATCTCTTTTTTAGTCTAAAATACTGTTTGTTCTATGTGGCTGCTCCTTCCACTTTTAGCCTAAGTCACTGATTGAATGAAGAAGCTATTTTACTGCTGCCTGCCCACCTAGTTTTCAAAAGAGCACACAAAACCAGGAGTATGAGATGTTAAACAAGATGCTGTTAAACCAGAAGTGCATTATTTTGTGCATTTATTTTAAAGGATCTCTTAAACACAATTGTGGACTGCTATAGGATGTAATAATAGTTCATTTCTGTTTTGTTGATTAAAATAAAAAAGTGACAAAATCAACTTAGATTTTAAGTGGTATTCAAATCACTAAAGCAGCAATCAGTAACATTTATTGTCAAGAAAACTGGTGAACATAAAGGATTAAGGATTATTTGAAGTTCCTGCATTGAAGTCCAGCTGAAACAACCACCCAAGAGAGTAAAACCTGACTGCATAACACACAAGTGACACAGAGCCATCTGAATGCTCCAAAGGAAATGCTTTAAAAATCTTCACATTTCCTAGACTCAGAAACAGTCAATCCCCTCTGCAATATCATGTTTTGGTATCAGTTATTTCACAACAAAACATCTTTGATTTTGTATGAAGTGAAAACACAACAATGTTGTCATTATCACAGTAATTGATGTCACACTGTTATTTGCACACTCTAAAAGACAACAGTAACCCACTGCACATCTCATTATTAATTTTTAATTGAGCAGTATGTCTTCATAAATACCTTGCAATAGAAAGGTGAAAAAGACAAACCACAGAATTTGCTTGCTTTCTAGTTCTGGATTTACACAGCTGTTTCTCCCTAGTACCACTGAAGTTGTCATTCCAGCTAGTCAACACTACAATAAAAAAAAAGGAAAACCAACAAAAAATCCAAAGGATGTGCAGTCCAATAAAAGCTACAGAATGTGAGAACTATAATAGAAACAGAAAGAACATGGTCAACTACATGTTCAAATAGTAGTCCCATGCATTTAATTCTTCATCCAATGGCATGCAGCATTTGATGTTGTAGAACAAGCTTCTCTCATTATTAAGAATCCAATTTATTTATATGCTCCGGACCTATTGCTGTCTTGCCAAATTAAGTTCTCAGCTGCCTTTTCTAACACCTCATGTCTAGTCATTACCTGAAGCCAACTACAGCTAAAAAGAGTTCTCCATTCCTTGATGAATTTGTTTGCTTGTCCTTAACACAAGCTTACACATGAATAGCAGAAAGCATTTAATTTGACCACTCTGCAGTCTTAATCCTACTTCTTCACCACTGGCATAAGGTATTTATCATGGTCACTTTCTCAAGGCCTTTCACAAACTGTCTTCACTCAACTATCACAATCCATGGACACTGCTAAGCTTTCAGATAAACAATTTGTACCTTAGCCAATGAAGCACAAAGCATATATGACCATCCCTGCAAAAAGCTGCCTCCTTCAGCTGTTCGTCTGCTGGGAGTCATTAACCTACTTGTGAGCTGACACCACAGCCCATTTTCTTGACTGATAGTTTTCAGTTTCTCTGCACCTCAACTTTAGTGAGTCCAGTAAATGTTTTTTTCCCCCACTTGTTAGCACTGGAGAACTTCTGGACAGACCTTTCAGTTTCACAGCTGTGGTAGCACAAAGTACTTTATATACACTCTATACCATCAATGAATGAAAGAAAAACTACACAGGAGAAACAAAAACAAAAAATCAGACAAAAAACCCCCCACAAATCACACTTCAGTATTCTACTAAAGAATTCATTCACACCACTGTCAAGATAAACATCAAGATGAATTTGTGAACATCGAACAGTCTTTAAGCTGATGCTATTTCAGCAACATCTGTCTTACAAATAGAGCTAAGAATGTGCTGTAGTCCAAAAGTAGAACATTAACTGAGATGTGACATTTCTTCACAAGACAGAGCCCTAAAACAATTACACCTGCACAAACTGGAAAAAAATTAATACAATATTCAGAGAAGAGCACCCTTTGGAAATGCTGGGCTACAGAACTGAAATTTGGACCCAAGTCCTAAAGATGTCAAAGCCTCTTGTTGAAAAGGCATGAGGGTAAGAAAGAGGACACACTTGTGCTTTAACTCCACTGTACAAATACGCTTCCTGCAACTTACTGATCTACAATCCTGCAATTCATTTTTTTCCATTGTTTTTAATGTATCTTTGAGCTGAAACTTCCTCACCAGGCCTTCCGATTCTTGCAGATTTCTAAAACTAGAAAAGGATTAAGACATTACAAGAGTTAGAAGAAACACTTGACTCTTTCCAAAATAGGATCCTCCCTTTCCCTTTTGCGTGCATATGTAGCTATATACATAATCCCACGGTAATTATGTCTCACAGATAAGTTCTGTTAGTACTGCTTTCAGAAATGTAATGAACTGCTGCAACATCCACCTGTTGGCCCTGAACCCAAATTATAAACATCATAGAGAATCAACACATTTAAAAGGGGGAATATGTTATATTATATAGCTTACCTATCTCAAGCAGTCCAGTCATGACAAGGAATGCAACACTGAAGAGGTTAAGTTTTGTCAACTTGATATTAAAACTAGTTTATCAACTAAAGATAACCAGAACTGGCAAATAAAAACTCCAACATACTTTTAAAAATTAGTCCAAGAAAGTATGCAAGCAGTAAAGAAAGAAAAAAATGGTTAAAAGGAAAAATACTTCGTTCAGCTAAATCACAGCCTCTACAAAAAAAAAATCCTCAAATCCTAGGTTTTGCAGTTACACTGTTCTGTAATGAATGTCATTAAGATGAAAGTTTAACTCAAACACAACTGTATTCTACAGCCTTACATGAGTCACCTTAATCTTCTACAGAAAGAGGCACTCTAGGCAGACAAAGGAATGAGTCCTCATAAAATCGCTCCTTTCCTTAAAAAAGGGAAACAGCTACCTACAAAGATCAAGGTCCAGGCTCTAAAGTAAATCTCCTATCCTGCCATGCAGTTCTAACTCCAATCCATTAAGGACATTAGATCTAACCATCAAATTACTGCAACTGCCAAATTGCTCAGAATTAAGAAACAGGTCAGCTTCAGTTCTGTAGCTTCAGACCAAGCTACATAAATAGGAAGAACAAACACTTCCAATGAAACTGGCAGAAAAGGAATGTTTTAGTCTATGAAATTTTCATGAAGACAAGATCATTCAGATGACAATTACAACTCTCAACTCCTGGCTGTTAGGCGTACAAAAATTATTTGTATTGATGTTTTAAATTGCAACTTTGATAAATCGATGCATCAGAGAAATGAGAAAATGGAACATTTTAGTGGATACACTATAATAGATTTTGCAAAGAGCAGGAAACTAATTTAGGGTAAGGGAGTTTTGTTTTGTTTTTAAACACGTGAGCTACATGTACATGGGAATTGCTGTTTAAAACACAAGACTTCATACTGGATATGGATCAAATCTTATCTTTCAGATGTTAAGGAAGAGTTCTTTGAAAGATACTAGTTGATTTTTTGTTCAAGTGTTCCCGTTTCTTAAGCTTCAAACTATATTAGAAGAATTTTTGTTTTTGAAAGGCCTACCTTTACATTTACTTTCAAAACAGAAAATCTGACTATTCATCCTCTTCCTCACTAGCCACCTTGCATCTTGCTAATCTTGTAATTTCAGTTTCATTACTCTAGTTGCTGTGATGGAAAGGGAAGGTAATTCTAATTAAACTAAGGCTCAAAGTGTTTAGAGATCCTTCTGTACATCAGAAATGCAAAGAGGAGAATGGAGTTTTTCCTTGTATCATTTTTTGCACTTCAAAAACAACATAAAAATGGGAAATGGCCATGCTTTCTTACAACTAAATAGTTGAGTTTTCCTAAAGAGAGATATGCTAAATATTTAAGTCAACAAAAATACCCAGACTGCACATTAAGGGTTGATTTTACATCTTAAACACTCACAGGCCTTCAAGACAGCACCCCCCTCCTGACTGCTGATCTTAGACACTATAGCAACAAGTGAACATTTGTTCTGAAGGAATGTGGAGTATGCAACTGGGGGAGGGGTAGTACTATCAGCCACAAACTTATCTCCTGGTCCACTAAGTTATTATTTAACTTCAATCTTCCCTGAAACTGAAGAAACAGCATTTACTATTGAACATTAGCAACCTGCATTTAACAGGAAGCTTACACTTTGACTATGAAGAACACAGATTTGCTTGAACTCGACTTCAAGAGGAGGCTGGATTTTCCTCTTGTTCAGAGTAGTGGAAACTGCAAAAGTGCTCCATAACTGCAGATGAATTAAGCAGTGCTCTACCACTGCAAACATGCAGAGCAAAACAAAATGCCCAGCTCCTCTGGCTCCAGTCACAGCATCTGAAACTCCAAGACTCCCTAACAAAAGCCTGCAAAATAGACTCATAGAAAGCAGAAGGCTTGGGCAAAACAGATTGTGGAATGATCAGGAGTGAAATGGAAAGAAAGGTGAAAAGTTCTCTCTCCCAGCTTAAGTGCAACATTCCTGGGAAAAGTATGTTTGCAGCTATACAGTCAAAGTTTATGGGAAACAAACAAACTACCTTTTGTTGTATTGTTATGGGTCTGTCTTCATTCACACTGTACATCAATCTCCTGCTTTCTTTGCAGAACTTCTCAGGTTTGAGGAATCTGGCACTGGACAGGAACAGGATTCACATAATATGAGGGACCAGGAGAGGATGGTGTGAAAGTAAGGGAAGCATGGGAAAATGACCAGGAGGTCTATGGCTTGCTGTAGTCCAACAGCTCCATTGCAAGAAACACTTCATATGCCTGCCTAATTTTTTTCCTTTGACTTTTGCCATAAAAAAACCAACAGAAGCTGTTAAAAAAACAACCAACCAACCCACCCACTACTATTAGCTTTAGGTTCTTAATTTTACTTGTTACAAAAATTTAAGTATTTACTTTCTTCTTATCCTTAATTATATTCTCTACATCTTTTAGCTTGAGAGACTATTTCAGATTTGTGAAAGACCAATTTCAAGTTGACAGAACTAATACTTAGCAGTGACTACTACTTGGAGATACATGAAAGGGTGTACTAACGGATTTCCAGGTCAGAAAGACTGGAAGTACATATGACTTTGCACATAAGAAGCAGGGCTTTAGTAAGGTAAGTTTAGAAGAACCTGCCAAATGCTCAGAACAAAACTGCTGGATTAATTTGCCATCTACAAAGGGCATTTTCTGCTTGCTGTTCTCCCCACTACCATCCCACCCGTCAAACTTAACATTCAATAAAAGAGACAAAAGAATTGGTACAGGGTTTAGCAGTGTATGCTGTGATGCCAGGGTGGAATGCCACACCAATTCTGCCTAGAACCTCACAGTATTTTTCCATTTTAACCTCTGGCCTCTCATTCCTTTGCCAGCCACCTTCTCCCTCTTTCCTGGTACTCAGTACAACCCTTACAGTCAGCTCATGGAACTGATCTGGCTGAAAACAAGTTCCTTTCAACCTAGAACTAGTTTTCAGGCAGATCTGCCCTCAAAACGGGCTTGCTATGCAGTCACCAGAGAACTAGTGCCAAGAAGAAGCAGTGTGATCACAGCAGCTCACACTTCAGTTTCTTCCATAAAGTGCAGTGGAAATAGACTATTAGCATGTTTAAAGCAGAGTCCTAAACATTACAAGATTTATAATATGAAAACAGCAGGTTTAGATGCATCTTGTAGATTTTAAGTTACAGAACCATACCAACAATTCAGCTGTTGGTGGGTAGGGAAAGAAAAAAGGAATTTCAGCAGGAGCACTTTCAGAAGTTACTCCTTCCAGTTGCCCCACACCAGTCCCAGCCTAGCTGAGTCCCAGCCTCCCTGGTACTGTAATTCACAAGGACACTTCTGCTAACTCTGCTATGGGAACAATAACATCCAAATCAGGGTATAGAAATTGTCAGAATTCACCTTTTAACATCTAATTTGGTTCAGCAAGAAGATGAACAATCTTATTACCAGCAGATACATTCAAAACATGCAGTTAGTTCCTTGTGGACCAAGTTTGAATAGAGCTACAAAGCACAAAAAAGCTCATATTTTAGTAATAGATCACAAAAGTATTCTTCAGATATTGCAAGTATATTACACTTTGGTAGATTTTGGAAGTGATAAACATTAAAATTCCCCTTTAGACTCTTTGTCAACATCCTCAAATATTTTTAGTTCTATATTATAATTCACTAGCTACTAGCTAGTTTGTTTTTCCCTTTTTATTGTGCTACATGGAATAAGAGAAACAATGTGCTACACTTTACATAGATTCCTCTGCCTTTTTCTAACAAATCTCAAAGGTCATTTAATAATTCACAAGCAGATTGTTTACACATTTGATAATCACTATGTTCTCTGAGTCCTCAAAAGTTAGCTGCCCTGGCAGCATTTTATTTTCCCTTCTCTCATAGGAGTTTTTTATTTATCACACAAAATACTATCAAGCCGAAAACCAGCACCATCTTCCACAAAAAGTTCAAAGAAATCAGTCCAGTGTCCTTCAAAACATAAACACAACCTCCCCCATCCTCACCACCAAACATTCCTTCCAGAAACTGTTGCAAAGAAAGGATATCATAGGATTATCATATCCTTATTTAGAGCAGTTTGCCCACGTACCAAGCCTTCATAGTATAAGGTGTCATTAGACAGGTAAATGCATCTAGTTTAAAGTGTATAAAAGACAGCACCTTTCACTGAGAAACATCAAAATTGGTATAAAGAACAAATAGCAAAATTACACCTGGTATTATAAATTATCATAAATGCAATCTGTAATCCTCACTGCAATAGCTAATGAACTTCAGATTTCCCTAGCAAAACAGGGCAAGCTGACTTTCAAACACACCGTCTTGGAAAAATCTTAGACTATATGAAAATAAAGAAATAAAAACCAAATGCTAAAAAAACTACAGTGCCTTAATCATACTAAAAATACATTATCCAGCTAGGAAGGGCTGAAGAGAAATCGTTCATCCTCGAGCCCCAGGCACTATATTCAGTAAAAGGCTCCTGGCTTTTAGGGTAGCATGAGATTAATACCAACCTCCACGGTGCTAAAAGAAGGTTTTGAAGTCACTAGAGATTACAAGTTCCTGATTTTAAGGAAATTAACTTGGCACACCTCTAAAATTGTCCCACTGGGCTGCATATCTTACCCTTCAAAAATAAGAAACTGATAGGTTTCAAGTTAGGTAGCATTCCTGATCCTTTTGAAAGTATTGGTGCTACTATACAGAGGATGCAGACATTCCTGACCAGGCCATCCAGCTTCATGAGTTTTTTACTCTGCTTCAGTTTAAAAAACAAACAAAAACAAACAACAAAACCAAACACACCCTATCAAACTCTAAGAAATCAGGCAAAATCTGATCCTCATAGAAAAACCTGAGAGGAAAGGTAAGAGCTTTATCTTGCTACTCTGGTTTCTAATACCTGGAAAAGCAGTACACTAGCATTTTAGAAAGAGCTACAATTAACATTAGTCGAAGATGGGATGAACTTGAGGAAAAAAGTTTTTGCCATGAAAAGGATGCAGAATTACCCACATGAAGCACACAATATCACACTTTGAAGATTACTTCAAAGTTTGTGATAAAGAAGGCAATAATTCCAAAATATATTCTAGAGTACAGTCAAGAAGACTATATATTAAAGTGTAATTACTCCTGCACTTTTAAATCACATGCAAATTTTAGCCTTAGAGCTATTCATAATGAAACAGTATTTCCCACAGTCCCAAGGGCAGACCTTACAGTATACACTATATTCCTTTAAAAAAAAAAAGCTGATGTCACAAAACTAGTAGCTAACTATCTTCAGAGTAAGGAAACAGAAATGCAATATAAGTAAAAGTTACTATGTACTGTTTAAAGGTGAAATAATTAGTCTGAATTCCTAATTAGAAGATATTTTACTGCCCCAAATATTATTTTATGTGAGCCTTTTAAACCTAAGTAAATGAATTTCATTTAAGCAAAGTGGTATAGTTGCCAACAGTAAAATTTGCTACAGTAAAACCAAATATGGACTGTAGTCACCAATCTCATACATACATACCTATTAAACGGACTCTCAACTTTAAAAACAATGCAATCAGCAATACTGGTTTTGCACTGATAGATTCTCCAATACAAGTTTACAAGTTTGTAAGAGGTAGCACCTGCATATTTAGTCCCAAAAGTGGCTTATGTGCTTTCTCTACAACTCATATGAGGTACAGGCATTCTTACCTTTTGCCAAGACTGGACAGGATATAGCAATTACCCTGCATCTTCTATTCTCCAAAAGAAAGCATTACACTTGTAGGGAAGCCACCCAGCCTCAAAATTCAGCACTGTTTACTTGCAGATGCATTAACCTCTTGCTTTAGGACAAGAGCTAAGGATGCTTCAGGTTACAGGATTTACCCTAAATATACCTCATACACTTCAAATTTTTAAGTATTTTCAATACTGTAGTCAGGTTGTTAATCCCTTAGCAGGTTTCCACGGGAGGCAAACAGCTTCTCAGTTCCTAAAACATTCTTTACCATGGGAAGTTACTTCTTGAGTGCCACTACCTCTGAAGAGCACAGATGGCTCCAGGTTTTAGACTGTACTTCACTGTATGTCCTACCTGCCCAAAGAGAGGTGCAAGTTGAAGGCAACAAATAGATTTGCACACTCTCAACTGAATGTTACTATTGGAACTCAAAGCACAAAGAGAAAGCTCATCAGCTTTCAAGCCATTACACTTTAACAGTTTGTAGTTGGGACATATATCAAAACTGAAAGAACTAAACATGGGGCGCATCAAGAAAACAAAAGGCCATCAATAAAACTGAACAGTCAAATGAAAAGTGCTAAGAGTAGCACAAATTACAGGTAATGATCTGAGTCCTCTAAATATTAATTCAACATATACTCTCAAGACTGGCCTTCCAGGCAGAGATTGCTAGGGAATAGTTTTCATTTTCTTCTCATCAGAAAAGAAAGAAGATTGACTTATTTTGTGTCCCTTTAGTGTATTTCAGGTACCTCTGACTTCATAAAGTACGAGTGTCACAAATAAAGACAACTTTTCAGTTCAAACACAAAACCAACATAACTATCATTACTAGAACCAGCCATCAATCTTACTCATCTGGAAATTTACCTGAAGACTGGACCAAGAGACTGATGCATTAACTGCATCAGTTGCACTAACAACCACTACAGCTTCAACCTGTCATCAAATGGAATTAGATACAAAACTTCTTCTAAAACAGCACATTGGCCTCAGTTCAAAAACTGGCAAGAGCTCTTTCTAATGAAGACAATGGTAAAGTATCCTGATCCTATGCCTCAGACTGGATGACTAATAACAGTGTTACATGCAATGAGTACATGGCCTAGATTCAAAAGAGGATTTAAAAGAAGACAGCAAGAACTGAAGTGTATGGAACACCTGGTATTTCCCTCAACACAAGAGGTGACTCCAGCTCCCTCATATCCAAACAGCTGACAAACTTTTAAACTCTACAGTTACATTCAGAGAGTGTTTTGTTTGTTTGGTTGGTGGTTTGAGCTTTTTTGAGGTGGGAGGTGGGGATTATGTGAAGTATCATTAAGGAAAACATTTCCTAATTGGTACCAGCAAGATTCCAAGTTTTTTAGATTTCAGTTTATATAGAAAACTTTGTTGGGCAAGAGTTTGAAGACAGTCAATGTATGTTAAAATGCTGAGTTTACCTTTGCTAAAAGGCATCAAAAATTTATTCAGTATTATGACAACTAGACGACTCTAAGAAATTAAATCATATTAGCATAAGGAATGCAAAAAAATAGCCTTGATATATACAGAGCATTGATTTTATGCAACACTTCTCTTAAAAGAGATCTCAACTTATTTTTCCTTTTACATATCAACTTGCACTGATACTGTGAAAAAACGCAGTTCACATCTGTAATCCCAAGGCACTTACAATCTAGTTTAGACACAAATACATGTTATCATCCAAAACACCTTAGATTTTTCATCAAAGATTGTATCACTACATCAGATGAATGTTAAGTGACCCATGGGTGAATAACTGCTAGGCTCTCCCATGGCAGCTCAGGTAACACAAGCAGGGCATCAGTGGGTATGAAATCCAAGGCACAGGTCCACAGAAACCAGCCCCCTGCAAACACAGATCCCAGCAGCAGAACAGCCAGCCCTCGCCAACAGGGAGCCATGTGGTCGAGAGTGAAGCTACTGTGCATCAGAAGCAGTTTAGACAAATCTGCCAGAGAGGCAATACTGCAATTAATAGTTGATGAGGGAATAGTGGTTAGAGGCTGAAAGACCCACAGCAGAATCTAGGAATGCTTACAATGCAAGCACAAACACTCAGTGATGCAACTCTATTGCACCACTTAAATTTGCCACTTCCGAACTGCCTGAAGATGCATACAGCATATGCACACCAAAATAGACTTTGTTTCCCTGTAGCTAGCAGCAAAACAATTTCAGTTCTTATTTCATAAACTTTAACACAAAGTTTTACTATCCAATAAAGCCTACATCCAGTCAATAGATTAAGGCCACCCAAAAAGGAAGAAATTAATCTTAACCCTGCAACTGATTCCACCTTGGAATAATTAATATTACTAATTTCACATGGTGGTAAGCTGCCAGCATTACAAACCAGAATTTTATGTTTAAGAACCACCTTAGTAAGTTTCTGTTAATTTTTGGACAATTGTAAACATACCCAAAGGTTAATAAGACAGAAATGCAAAACAAATTATACAGTTTCCAGGACACAGTCTCCAGCCAGCAGGAAGCAAGACCAATACTACAGAATTCACTATATTATGGGGACAGAGGCCAAAAAAACACTCCCAACTGTGGGAAAAAAAAAGGTATATCCTTTATAAATTAACAATCCTTTAAATGGACAACACTGTTTCACAAATTAATTCTATAACGTAGTATAAAACAAAATGACAACTCCTGTCTTCCATGTTAGTTTTTTGAATCTTCTGAGTTCAAAATTTTAAACTGAATATTAATTAATGCTGCATAGCAACTGGAACACAAATATTTTGATAGTCCTTTTCTACAGGATGTCTATTTCAACATCAGTAGGCACCAGACACTGAACCTCAAAAATAATTCTGCTCATCTTGTGCGCTCAAATAAAAGCTTTGTGGACACCAAGTGATCACTAGTGTCAAATTATTGCTCTATTAACTGTTTACACCTTTGGGCAGTGGTATTTCAGCTGTGTGCACACTCATTTGAACCCAGACTGCAAATGCTCAGCACTCAGGACATCTTATACAAAACTGCTCTAGATGTCATTTCAGCTATTAACCTAACAACATTTCCGTAGAAATTAGATACAAACTTTCCTCCTGATGACCAAAAATGGGCTAACGCCATTTCCCTAAAGGAACAAGAACACAAAATAACACACACCACTCATAAGCAAGAAAATTTACAGTTTCCACCTGCTGGCAGAAGACGGTAAACACTTATCTTGCAAAGGAAGAAAGTGTAGTTACATCCTACCTTAAAACTCAAACTAGTAGTGCTTATGACTTTCAAAAACCAAAGCAGCCTAGAAAACTGAAATATCACCAAAATTGTAACAGAACTGTTTGGAATGACAAAAAACACATTCAGGTGGTTAAAAACTAATCACCTGAGGGTCTCACTAACTTTTAGCATCAGCCTAGGAAGCCTGCTAAGAGCCTATTTTCCCTTGTTATGATTACGAAACAGATTGCACTGTTCTGATGAGGAAATACAGAACTCAAACTAAAACCCACTATTTCCCGTAATCATCATGCGGGGGGTGGGGAGATGAGAGGAAGGGAGGATAAATAGTAAAGGTAAAGGACAACCACAGTAAACACTAGTTAAAACATATCAATGGAGCTGTAAGAGTATTCTTAATTCTTAGCTTTTATAAAAAAGAAAAATTGACACACCTTCTGAAAGAATGGCTTCCTTCAAATAGAGTAGCACATCTGCAAATTTTCTGACATCATTCGCCAGTTGCATGATATATTCTGGATCCACAACAGGATTATCATAGCAGTCTGAGTTGGAGCTAATGCTGCTCAGAGAGCTGCTCTTGGTGCTGCGCCCCATTCCCCAATTTCCTGAATTAGAGATGGTGAAGAAGTTGGATGTAGACAGTCGGGCTAATCCCAAACCACGCTTGTTACTTCCACCGTTCTGTCGCAACATCCCAGCAGTCACTGTGCTTATGGAGCTCCCGCAGTCAGCACTCACTGTCACTTAATACCCATCTGACGAGCCAAAGGTGAACCCCTTAAAAATTGGGGAGGAGAAACAAGGTGGAGGAGAAGGAAAAACACTGATTAGTACGGAAACATATGCTCAGCAATACTTTCATACTGACAAGATCCAAAATGTCTTTCAAGATGCTACTGCTTTACATTACAATGCTGAACTGAGTATTATAAAGGTTTTCAGCTGTTTGAAGTTATTTCAATTTGTACAGCAGGTAGATTGTTGCATAAAAAAAAACCCCATCAATGCTATGCAGAAATTATTTCAAAAGCATACTTATTTCATAGGAAAAGTTTCCTCCATGAACATTTATTCTGCAAACCTTAAAAATCCCATTCTTTACATTTACCAAAACCTATTCTTTACCATGGAATGTTACTACAACTAAATACAATTGCAAAAACAGTTGATGTGATACAGATTATGAGCAATACCCCCTCTCGCCTGAACCACCAAGCTGTATTCAGCATCCTGCCTCTTAAGATAACAGCCTTGATCTGATAGGATGAATTTTCTTTGTGTAGATTACGCCAAGCAAGACATCATGGCCTATCACAATTTGTCTCACAAAGGAAAATGTACTGAAAGAAGTTACATGGGCTTTTCACACTGCTATCTTTTAATATGAAAGGCAATCAAAAGCAGGATATAGAAAAGTGAAGAGGTTGAAAAATATTTTAGTATCAAAGTTTATCTGCAAATCTCAGTGCAGTGATCTTGAAGGATGTTGCTTTGCTTTAGTACACTTCAAAAGTTCCACCATAAAAATACACAAATTTGAGGGAGTATAACTAAGCAACTACCTGCATTCCTGTCATTTAGAAAAAAAGGAGAAAGCTACTGCTAATTTCGCCATGTTGGGTTAAAGGACTCATTTCAAAACAGCAAACTGCAGGTGGCAGAGTCAGGTATGCTTCCAGCAGCTCCCACAATGCCCGCTGTTGTTCTCTCAACACCAGGAGAAATTCTCAGTGTTTACACTCTAGTATAAATACCACAGGGGAAAAAAACCAAAAACCAAATTGCAGCATGACAGCTAAAAAGTTACCATGGGTTGCAGACATATCTGCAGCAATTTCTCAAATTCAATTATTTAACCTCAAAGTAAAAGTTATTATGAACTTAAAAACGCAGGCTGAAACGGGTTCTCCTGCATAAGTAGCACCTTTAATGGATGGAACACTCCCACTATGAAGTTCAAGAGGCATTACTCTAATGCACTTCAATTATTTTTCCATTATTTCTGTTTTAGTTCTCTTTGCAATTTAAAAATATCAGAGGAAACGTGGTCAAAGTAGGGTTTTTTTTGCAATTAATCTGGCAGGCCTTCCAGCGAGCATGCACTAGCAGGAGGGCAAAGAAAACTTCAGAATTTAACACAAATTAACTGCTCTAATTTCTGTTTACTATTTAAAGTGTGCACCCATAAGAGTGCACATGACACTACACAAATAATGGAGATAATTAAGCAATTCCAAACCCCCCAAGTAGGCTGAAGTGAGATTTACATTAAACATAGTGTTTAAGTAAGTTTCTCCTGTTCCCACATATAATTCTCACGGCTATAGAGCTACTTTGCAATTCCACCTTGCAATTAAGGCAAAACAAGACGCATAACCTTCTCTCCTTTTAAAAAGTGTGATATCTATTTATATTGAGACAGATATTTTCATATTATTTAAAAGACATGCCTCTTTTAAGTCTGCCAGCTTCAAAGTCAACTTTTAAGTAGCATGATGTGTTAGACCTGTTCCAGTGGCAAGTCCATGCTTTTAAAGCTATTTTAGAGATGCGGCCTTTTTTTGTACAAGCAGTACAATAATGCCAGCACTCTGAAATTATAAAAGTGACAACAAAGCGCTTCTGAATGGGAAAAACCTGAGAGAAACTTTTGCTGTAAAGCAGCAGCATAACCAAAACTGAGCAGCTTAGTACAACAGGGGCCTCTTCCTCGTAAATATTAGCCCTTACGTCTGTTCCTCCTGTGTTACAAGGCAGATGGGGAAAAGTTTCCCTCCCAGAACACATGCCTTTCATTACTGAGAAGTGTTTCATATTTCTTCAGGAGACTCTGGCTTTGAAAACGAAAAGCGTCCACCAGCTTTGCTATAAACGCCTCCAGACTCCTCTGGCTCACAGCGAGCCATTGCCAGTCCCGACGGAAAAAGGAAAAAAACCAAACACCAAAGCGCCAGATATTTCAGAAATTCGCTCTCCCAGCACAATTTGCCCGGCAGGGAGGGGAAGGGGCGG